>JAMKCH010028093.1:0-41565 GCA_023653785.1 Ophioderma brevispina
AATGCAACAGAAAGAAAAGGAAATTGAATAAAACGAAAAAGTTGCAAATGCAAAATGCAAAAAGAAATGCAACAAAAAGAAATGGAATGCAAAATGAAATGAAAAAGAAAGAGATGGAATTGCAAATACAAAAGGAATTGAAAAGGAAAATGCAAAAGTGAGATGAAAACAAAAGAGATTGAAGCTCAGTTAGGTTAGAAAAATTGAAACAACAGGCTCAGCTCAGCAGAACTCTTCCAAGAAAACTGGTTTTGATGCAGCGAAAAATATTCGCCTGGTTTCCAAATTTCAGGAACAAGAGTAGACAAATACTTCTTACACTTTGAGACAATTGCCAATAAGTTGAAAGGGCACCAAGGAGTATTGACCTTGTTGCTACAGTCAGTGTTCATTGGTAAGCCCGAGAAATATATATTCGGCCATGTCATTAGAGATGTAGTGATTATGACGAGGTTAAGAGGCAGTGCTCAAAGCATATGAGTTGTGCCAGAGGCATATAGACAAAAATTCAGTCTGGTCAGAAAAAAGGTGACCAGGATCCCATGTTGAATTTGCCGTGTAAAAAAACAAAGGTTGATCGCTGGCTTCTCTCAAAAGAAGTCGGGCAAATTTTGGTCAACTAGGGAGTGATGGTGTGAAGAGTTCAAAATCAGTGTCTACCTCCAGATATCAAAAACAACATATGGATGAAAACAAAATTGACAGTTTGCGTGAAGCAGCCGTGAAGGAAGATGATTATGCATTGACACACAAAGTAAGTCATACTAGTAGGCGAGCAAGAATTTACTAGGTACAACAAAACACCAATTAAGTCGGGTTCTAACAAAGCGTCTCATGGTAGCACTCAGGAGGGGAAACCCAGTCAGGTTCCATGAAAAGGGAGAGTAAAGGGAAAGTAATGGTGCTAATCAAAAACATGGGATGGGACCCAAATCACAGTTCACGTGCAATTACTGTAAGAAGCCAGGACTATGTCAAGGTCACGGTGTTGGGAGATACATGGCTATCCACCCAAAATGGAGAGAGCCAAAAAGGAGTCAAAAACAAATAGGTTGTGCAGTTACTTTGAGGTCAAAAAGTTCAGTCTCGTTCAAAAAAAAACAAGAAATTCCACAAAACGGGAATTGACACAGAAAAAGTAGGAGATGACTGTAAGCCTGTGTTTGGGAGGGATTGTGTCACTTCAGGTGATAGTTAGATCCAAAACCCATTAGAATCAGCGGACACTGATGCACAGTCCATGATATTGGAGATGCACTTCCATTTGATATTGAGAGTGCCACAGGAATAGTGACATTGATTCAGGGGAGAGGTTATGGATTGTATTAGTGTCCCTCTTCAAAAATGAATTTGAAATCAGACTTGTTTCTGGAAACTGTCACAAATGGTGTTAGACAAGAACTCCCAGTAAAAGGGGTATCCATGTTGTTAGGGAATGATTTGGCAGGGGGGAAAGTACTCACAGAGCAATGTTTCCCAGTGCCCCTGTACAGTGGACAAATTTGATGAGGAAAAAAAACAGGAAAAATTTTCCCAGCAAGTGCAGTAACTAGGTCAATGACCAGAAGCCTCACAGGAAAACAGGAGCGTGATGAGTCAAAATATCAGGCATTACACACATAGTTAGAGATTGAGGATGACTTGGTCCCAAATTAAGAGGATACTTTTCTCTCAAAATTAGAGAGAAATTTGGAGTTCCATCTTACCTCTTCAGGGGAGACTAAATTCCTGTTAGTGAAAATCCAGACCCTGAGCACAAACCAAAGTGACAAAGCTGTAAACCATGAAAAGCCAGCCGCTGGCATGATAGAGTAGGGCTGTAAGGAGACCCTTTAAGCCATGACAAGCTGGTAAATGAGCCAGCACAGTGATCCAGCACTTAGGAGATTAGGTGAGAGGGCATGGAGCACAGGAAGATGAGCCAAATTCCTGTATGTTTCTACAAGCAAAATGGGGTCCTCAGGAGCAAAATGGCGGCCACCCGATGCAACTTTGGTAGATGGAAAGAATGGAAGGTCGTGCATCAACTTGTAGTGCCAAAGTATACCATATAGGGAAGTGCTAGCATAGCCCATGATAGTCCCCTGGCAGGACACTTAGGTGTGAGAAATACACATGACAGACTTAGGAGTCATTTTTGGTGGCCTACACTCAGAAAAGATGTGTCTGAGTATTGTAAGACTTGTCACACCTGTCAAATGGTGGGCAACCCAATCAGAAAATTCCTACTGCTCCCTTGCAGCCAATAACAGCATTTGATGAGATTTGTAGGGTGTTACTAGAGTGTGGTAGGACCCACTTCAAAGACCAAGTCAGAGAAATCAGTACATTTAACGGACCATCGTGTGCTTCCACAAGATTCCCTGAGGCTATACCCATGAGAAAATATTAAGGGCACAGAATATAGTGAGAGCTCTCCACAAAGTTTTTCACCCTAGTAGGACTTCCAAAATCAATTCAGCTACTGATCAAGCGATCAAATTTCTGTCAGGGTTTTCCAAAACAAGTCAGGGGACCAGTTGGAAATTTCCCAGCAGAGTTCTTCAGCATACCACCCAGAATCCCAGCGGGCCCTAGGAAAGGTACCACCAAATATTGAAGACAATGATCAAAACCTATTGTTTTGGAATTGAGAGGGAGTGGGATGAGGGAGTCATCTCCTGTTATTGCTACCAGGGAGGCTGTACAAGAGTCATTAGGATTCAGTCCATTGAGTTGGTGTTGGTCACAAGTTATGGGGCCATTGAAGCTACTGAAAGCAAAAGTGGTTGTGGTGAAAATCCTGAGTGAATTTGTTAGACGATGTGTCTCAATTTAGACACAGGCTCCAAAGAGCCATGAAATTGCCAAACCAAAATCTCAAAGCAGAGCCAGGCAAAAATGAAAACATGTATGCTAAAGATGCCAGGAACAGAGTATTCAAAACAAGGTGACAGAGTTTTGGCCACTTTTCCAATACAAGGGCATTCTTGCCAAGCCAATATATTCTGGACCATATGAGATTGAGAACAAAGTGGGAGACTTTGACTATTTGATCAAAACACCAGGTAGAAGTAAAAGTCGACCAATTATGTCACATAAAATATGCTCAAAGAGTACTAAATGAGAGATGCAGATGATGTAAGCCTGCGTGGTGTTTCATCAAGAGTTAGTATCGTGTACACATGATGACACAACAGAGTTGTACCTGAACAAGACCAGCACTTGTAAATACAGAAAATGATTATGGTCAAATTGCCAATATTCTGACATACTTGCCCCACTAGACAAGAAAATAGGTCAACTCCCACAGAGGTCAACAAAGTGCATTGGAAGAGTTAATGCCATGAGGGGGTTGCCGAAAACATATTTCCTGTCGTAAACCCAGTGGAGACACATGGTCATAACCCATGACATTGATGTAGGTGACACCGAGCCTGTAAAGGGTGAATCCTTATAGGGTGAATCCAATCAAGTTGCCAACATATCAGGAATGAGGTGAAATATACATGTCTAGACAATGGATAGTAGTAGCAAAGCAATAGTGAATGGAGTCCCCATGTATATTCTGGTTCCCAAACTGATGGTTCATTTCGTTTTGTCACGGATTTTCGAAAAGTCAACCTCTGTTCCAAAACCACGACTCATATCCGATCCCCACGGATTGATATGATGGCATAGAGAGGTCGGGAATGCCAAATTTGTTAGCAAATTTGATGTTGAAGGGGTATTGGCAAGTTCCCTCACTGACCGTGCCACAAGAAATTTCAGCCCTTTTTGTACGCCGATGGCCTATACCAATACAAAAGAATGGCATTTGGTCTCAAAAATTCTGCCGCAAAATTCCAAAGATTAGTGAACAGTGTAGTTGCAGACATAGAAAATGTGAAGCCTATGTCGATGATCACCTTGTGTACAGTGAAACATGGGAAGAAACCCATGACGACAGCTCCATCAATTGTTTGAGAAAGTATCTCAGGCAGGTTGACTGTGATTCTGGTGAAAAGTGAATTTTGCCATGCAAATGTCACGTGTCACATACTTAGGGCATCTTGTAGGACAAGGGCAAATTAGGCCAATCACTGCAAAAATTGAAGCAATTGAGAAAATCCCCACACAACAAAGCAAAAGAGATCTCATGAGAGTCTTAGGTATGCGTGGGTATTACAAACAAATACTGTCCACAAATTTCTCAGAAATTGGTGTCCGTGACAACCTTCTGAAGAAAAAAAGCAAAATTTGTCTGGTCAGAGCAATGCCAAAAGCGTCTTTGTTTTTTTCCTTTTTTAGAGAACAATTCAAGTCTATTTTGATAATGCGCCAGTTTTGATTGCGCCGCCAGACTTTTCAGAAACAATTCAAGTTGGCAGTGATGCCAGTGATGTAGGCTGTGGTGGAGTTTTCATGCAAGCAGATGAACATGATGTAGATCATCCTGTATGTTATTACTCTAAGAAGTTTGACAAAATCAGAAAAATACTCAACAATTGAGAAAGAATGTCTTGCCATTTTTGAAATTGTAACTTACTTAGTTCCAGGTAGAGCGATGGATATTTTATAATCTTTCCCTGAAGATGGGCCAGCGCACACAAGTGTGAAAAACAAAAAACCCTGGCAATCTTCGGGGAAAGATTATAAAATATCCATCTGTCTACCCTGGAGAAACTAAGTAGTTAAAATTTCAAATAAAACAAATATTAAAATTGTATATGTAAAAATACCGTTCTGATGGCTCATCGCTAGGAACGCGATGGACACCTTTCGAAATTAACACCTAGAGATGATTTCTTTCGCTCTTCTACCAACCCAGTCTTGTGGCTCCGTTGGGGTTTTCTTTTTTCCTTTTTTTGGATAGAGCCCGTCACTAGTTTTTTTAATACGGGGTCGCCGCGTTCGAATCCGGCCAAGTTCATAGGGGTTTTTTTTTGTTTTTCAAACACTTGTGTGCGCTGGCCATTTCAGGGAAGAATTTAATAAAATATCCAATGTCTGCATTGCTGTTGTCATTGCAAAATTTGAAGTGTACTTGAGTACAACAGTGCAACCAGTTCTAGTGTAACGGATCACAATCAGTTGACTTTCATCCACAAGATGAAAAATAGAAATCAGGGACTTGGCAGGTGGAGTTTAACACTACAAGAATACAATCTGGACATAAGGACAATCAAAGGAAAAGAAAATGCTTGGCAGATGCCTGTCAGAAGCTGCATAAATTTTGTTCAGAACTTTAATATTACAACTGGTGATATTGATGAAGGCAGCAATGCAAGAACATTATAAAGGGTAAAATTGCACTGTGTAAACTGTACGTAACTTTAACTGTTAGCCGTCTCATGGGACGCCTAAGCGTCAGAAATAATTTCAAACCCACCCCCAATGAATGAGCCTTGTGCACAAGTGATCTAAATTTATATAATATAAAATTTTTAATGATTTGTAATTGACGTTCAAGAATTTGGTAGGTCCAAACAATTAACATTACAGAAATACACACAATATTTAAAAAATTATACTTAGTTGTAAACAAGATGTCCACTAATGTCCACAAGGTTGGCAGTTCAACGATGATTGTCTCACAGCGAAAGACTCCAAAATGACAGCATGCAAATACAACAATTATAAATCCTAAGGTACTATTCCATTGGAATCTTCATAGTCCTGAAGGTAACTTTTGTCCAGCAGTTAAGAGACTAAGTCCCTCGACGAAATAAATCCACAGTATATCAGTCCAAGATAATCACCACGAGTTCTATCTGTCCACAATTTGGATCCTATTTTGATTCCCAGCAATTTCGCTTACAAAGACGACAGTAGGAATAATTACAGCAATTGCCTCACATGAAATTATAAATCCTGGCACAGGTCTTCTCCTCAATGCAGAGTAAAACAGCATCTTCTAGCTACTTGTTGGATGCTGGCAGAGAGTCCTTCCAGTGATAGTATTTACACACTCACAGATAGATTCCTTTCTAACAATAATCATTACATCATTCGCATGCATAAACAGAACCTTAACTAGCTGACCAATCGGATTCATCACCCGGAATTTACATCACTTCATATATATAACTTTGTTGTGGAATTCCCAGATCTTGCCATGTTTGATCTTTTACAGACAGTAAACAAGCTGAACTCATTACTAAGTTTACATCCTTGGGGAATTCCCACTTCCCCCTATTGTGCAATCTACAACAGGTGCAGCCTGCATAAAACAACTCTAGGGAACCCCTTTTCTCTATGTTATAGTAAAAAAATATACTTTTCCCGTGAGAAATCTTTTCTCAAATAAAATTGAGGAAAATAATATCTTAATCAAAATTTTGAGGGTAATATAAACATAACCACAAAAATGGTTGAAAGTTTAAAAGCAGATTTTTGAAAAATTTTATTAAAAAAAAAAAAAATTTCACTTTTTAAGGGGAGGATGTTATATGGCCTCCATTTTATGATTAGCTTTAAAAATATTATTTTCTCCAATTTTATTTGAGAAAGATTTCTCACGGGAAAAAGTATTTGTGTTTACTATAAAAAGGGGGAGAGAAGGGGAATACCCTAGTTGTTTGTGCTAAGTGCACCTGTTTAGATTGCACAATAAGGGGCAGTGGGGAATTCCCCAGGATGCGCAACTTAGAATTGTTTTTGTTTTGAGATCAAAACATTGTAAGATTTTTTTTTTCAGGGAATTTCCCCATAGATTTATATATGGAAAAGTGATTGTGATTCAGGTTATGTTTATGCATGTTGCTGTGTAATGTCTATTTTTAGACTGGGATCTTGTGGAGTCAGTATATATTTGAGATTTGAGTTATAGTCTATCCCTGTAAGCAGTTGCAATCAGCTATGCAGTAAGGTTATAGCTAGTTGTATCTACAATAAGGTAGATATATGCTCCAACACAGGCACAGGATTTATATATTCCATGGGAGCCAGAGGTTGCTGAATTTTCTACTGTCGTCTTTGAAGCCGACAAGTGCTGGGAATCAAAGTAGGATTCAAATTGTGGACAGATAGAAATCGTGGTGATTCTTTTGGACTAATATACTGGGGATTATTATCGTCGGGGACTTAATTAACCTGTCGTCTTGAACTGCGGGACAAGATTACCTTCAGGACTTGTGCGCTGTCAGATTGAGTCTTCGTTGAGAGGACATATCATCGTTGAACTGCAAACGCCTCTTTTGAACATTAAGTACAGTTATAAATTGTTGTTGTAATTTGTGTATTTGATTTATGTAAGTTTGGACATACCAAATTCTTGAACCCATTACAAATCATTAAAATTCTGTTTTATGATATAAAATTCAGATCACTTTGTCACAAGGCTATTTATGTGTTCTGAAAGTTATTGTCTGACCTTAGGCGTCCACGAAGACTTCTAACCTTCAGCCTCAGTTCAAGCCAAGTGCCATGTCATAGAAGGACTTTAAAATGTTTTCTTTTGCATGCCTTAAAGTTTCTTGTTCAATCCTTATATGTTATTACAATGCCTCATTAGATTCTTGTCCTCTGAATGGTTCAACTGTGTCCCTTCATTAAATATTAAATCTTGGATCAGAAGCTTCCATTGCAATAAGCAACCTAATCAAGCCATCCAATATAAGTTAATCATTAGGCAAGAAGAATATGATTTGACAAAAACAATACTAAATAAAATAAATTGTTTCAGTGGTATTTGTGTCCAAGTGAAAAGCGTCAGGACCCAAGATCATTGCCCGTAAAATTGTGAGTTCGAGCCCCATTGTGGTCCATTTGTGTGTGTCCTAGGGCAAGATACTTAATCTTAATTGCCTCGTCCACCCACGCGAAATCTGGGGAGCTGTTATTAGGAATATTACAATCTAACTAAGTGCTGATAGGATTGGTGGCTTGCAAGGCAGTTCTTGAGCAGTCCACTTAAATGACGCGAAATGAGGGGCCTTTCTTAAAGGGGGCATAATAATAGTTTTAAATTTATGGGCTCAATGAACTATGATGTGATGTTTTGGGTTTTTTATTCAACTTTCCTGTATGCTTGTAAAAATCAACCATTTTAAAATTTAATTCAAAATAAGATTTCTTTGACAAGTGAGCAAAAAAAGGTGCTTACATATTTTGGTGATATGTTGAGGGTCATTTCAAAAAATAAAGCCCGACTGACCCTCTGGAAAGGTCTGTTGATTTCCAACCTGGCTTGTTGTTACCACTTACTCCGATGTCACCTTAAGTAACCTTGACAAAAGTTTTCCATTGTAAATACTCCCTGGTGGCACATCTCTCTGCTGTTTGTGGAGATCTTTACAGGAATTTTGATACTTTTTACATTTTTTATTTGGGGTTGCAAACCAGCTCAATGAAAAGATTCTTATGATTGATAGAAAAAGGGTTTAGTTTGTAATAGTCATATTAGTATCATTCACAGCAAAACTACCATACATCAAACTTAACAGACAGTGACAACATGTTCCTGTGCATATTTTGTATTTGGCTGCGGCTCCTGGATGGGGACTTTTCCCATGAATAGATTGGGAGTACATTGGGAAAACATCGCCTCTTCCGAAACAAACACTTGGTGGCACACACATATGTGCCAAATAGCAACAATTTTTTACATTTCAAATAAAGAATAACATAATGGCAGGAACCCCTACTCTTTTCTTAGAAATTGGAAGAGTTTCCCATGTGTAACACCCATTTAACCTTCTACAGGACACAAATTATTTTTTATTTATGGCCATAGACAACAAAATACCCTAACCTAAAGGCCAAAATACAAAGCATTTGTTGCATTGAACTTCGATGGGGGACAATATGAAAGCTTTCCGAAATTGAGTTTTGCTTTCCTAGGATATAAAGATTTTTTCTCACACCTTGCCAGAACGACTCCCGCGTTTTTTTTGTTAATGTTTGGATAAATCAGTCCTGTGAGTTACCGACTACTGGACATTGGGGTTGTTCTAATTTCTAAATGAAATTATATACCTACCATGGTTCCATCCGAGCTTTAGCCTCACTGAATGATTGTTAAAAAAATTCAAGGCGCATGTGGTTTCTTCTATAGCAGGGGAAGATCCATTTGACCCTAAAAAATCAACACCAAATTGATTACAATGTCCCCCTAACTAAGTACAATAGTTAGATAACTGATAAAAAGAAATCAAGATGCTTTTAATTCACAAGACTTGAAACAGAGAATTGAGAGCACTACTTGAAGAAATTTGTGGAGGTCTGAGGTTCATGACAGAAACAGAAAATGAGCGGGAGATTTATTTCTAACTAACACAGCAGATAGATAGTGAAAAAAAAGCACCACAAAAATAATTTATTATAAAGAGATGGTTATGAATAAATAACAAAAATGGCTAGTTGTTTCAAGTCAAGCAGCATCAGTTGTGTGCAATTCAATGATACACTTTCAATCCATATCACAGTAAATGTAGCACAGCATCAAAAACACATTCAAAATGGCTATCGAAGCAACTTTGATTTGCCTGACACTAAACAAAAAGAAGCACTTACAAATTACACCCCCTGCACCAAGCGCGGTGCGGGCGATAGGCACTTGTGCATCCACTCTACTGCCACGAAGAGGTGACCCAGAGCATAAAATTACATGCAATCAATGAGAAGCATCTCAAAACCACTAACCTTAGACTAGGCAACCTAATAAAGATAAAAACATAATGTTTTCTGCAAGTTTCAGATATATTAAAACTTCTGCATGGATCACAGTTAATGCCTGCTCAAAATCTTCATTGCAAGGTCTCTTATAAGGTCATTTTGCAATCATTTGGTAATCTCAAAAATTGTACCAAATCATTGGAAATAGTGTTTAGAATAGAAAATTTATCCAAGAAGCCAACAATCATGTTTGACCAACTTTGATGGATGTTTAATTATTGTATATCCAAAGCATTCTTAATTTTGGTTTGTAATTTATCATGTTTTTGCAATGTCTAGGTTGGCCTCACTTAGCGTGGAATTCCAATCAGTCAGGTTGTTGGTGTATTCAGGCTCGTTTGTCTCTAGTTTTCTTGGAAGGCAAATGCCTGTGATAAGCTATGTTGTTTTGATGAGTTTTGCATAGTTAAAATTTAAAAATGATAATAAATATCAGTTAGTGATACCCGATTTAATGGAATTCAGAACATCATTGGTAAAAATGTTATCAATAGACAATGGTATTATTGGGGTACCTTGCATAGACTCCAGTAGGATTAATTGAATAGAGTACATCATATTATTAACAAATATAGTGGCGTAACCAGACCATTGCAAATGTGGAGCAGAAGGGGTGCTGAGGCATTTTCTGAGGGGACGAATTTGGGTCCTTCTCCATAGACAATGCACAAATGGTCAGTTTATTTGTGGGGGGCTGGTGGGGAGCAAGGGTTCTGAGCAGTGCTCCTCCTCCCCCGCCCACCCCGGCTGGCTACTGCAATGAACAAATGCAAAGATGCAAGGTGGGTGATCCGATCATGGTCCGATTTTTCATATGACGATATCACCAAAAACATCTGATCAAATATTTTGAATTAAATTGGTCCAGCCATTTGAATAGAAGCAAAAAATGTGTGTACTAAATCCATAGGACAGTTTTGTGTTAATTAATGTGGTCGACCACAATTGTCGAAGTTTTTGTTAATAACATAAAAGGAAACACTTCCTAAGCCTTAAATTTCACTGGGGTAATGAGAAATCTATGAAGTTTCTTCTGATACAAATCCGAGAAATGGGGGGGGGAATAAATTAAGTAAATCAAGATCAAAGTCAATTGTTCATTATAGAGCAATGCTTCTTTTCTTTGCTATTGCTAATGATGTCAATTAAGTACTCCCAGATTACATATAAAATTTTTATATTGCATATAAATTTCATGTAAAAAACTACATTTCATATTATATACTACATACTTCTACTGCAAAATACAATGACATGTCAGGTTTGCGGCAATACAAAAGGTAAGCTAGATCAGTGCAGCCATAAAATCAATCAACGAAAGACTGTAATGATAGACATCCTCTCATCCCACTTAAAGGTATAAGGTTAATTCCAAATCATATGGCTAGATGGCAATATGATATTGACACTGGGATTTTAGAAAGGTTAAATCATTTCATTATACTTTTGGGTGGTGGGCTGTTGAGATTTTGGTATGATTGCATTTGTTCTTAATGAACTCCTTCAAAAAGGTTCCCAGTAAATGACCTACATGTCTTGTAATGAATTTTATAATTAAAATTTTTAATCTTAATAAGCCTGTTTGTATAGGAAATGGTTGATTTTTCATTAAGGTCTTTGTCAGCTTTCTTAAGTTGTTCTTTTTAAAAAAAAAACGCGTGTTTTTTTGTTTTTTAATTTTAGAAAATTAATTGATAAGACAAAATTAGAAAAAATGTAATAATTCACATAGGGGATTCTAAAATTAGCAAAGCTGAACGGTAAGTCTTTCTTCATTGCAGATTTGGACGTGAAACTGGTGACCTTCTTGTAGGGAATCTTCCCCCCCCCCAAAGACTGAGAAAATTTTGTTTTCTAATATTTCTCCAACACCCACATTACTTACATTCATTCTTCATAGGAAATAAGAACACACATCTGGACACACATCACGCACCCCACACTCAATGCCACAACACATGCCATGCAAAAAAACAATCATACAATATGACAATCCAAAGTGATTAAAACCTTTAGCGACGAGTCCATCAAATCCCATCTGCGAAATCCTAATTTTAACACACAACAAAACAAACTGCTTTGATGACCACTTGTTTGAAATCTAATCACCGTGCATACCATTACCACTCTCTCTTTCTGAATATAATATATTACATTATCGGTAGGCAGATCAGAACATGTCTGAGTGTATGCCTGCAAGGTAAATAGCAAGTCAACACAGACACACAACTAATTAGTTTCCGTAGCACAATAATAACTAGCATAATTAGCATACTAACAAAATAGATTTTCATGTAATTCTCTAGGAAATTGCAGGCTACATTCCTCATCCACTGCCTACCTTACATTACATGTTATTGTATTTTCATCATGCTCACTTTCTAGCGTATACTGTTCCTTCAGTTCCTTCTACGACTCATCCTCTTATTCCATCTCTGTAACGACTTCACACCTCTTGCTTCTCTCTTTAATTTTTAGACTCCTTGCGCCAATTACTCCCCCATGTTTAACTCCAAATGCACATGGCTTAATCTCACAACCCCTTTCCACACACACATCCGCTTTGACACAAATGGCGAGTGGAATTGTATTAGCCGTATTCATAATCTCAGAAAACACAGCGGCTCACACGAAGGAAGGAAGTGCACAGCAAAGAGGATGCAGTGGCCGTATATATAGGCCCGCTATTGATTCACTGTCGCCTCAGTCCCTCGGGGGAATCAATTCATCACTATAATATTAATTGTTGGGGGTAAATGCCAGGTTAATGGCAATTCATTATGACAGACAATAACCTTACTTAAAGGCAGGAGTCATGCTGCTGATAGCAAGGGACTTAATTGATGGGGTTCTCAATTATACTGAAAAACTATGGTGGATATCGGGAATGATAATATAGGAAGGTTTTATAACAATGATATTGCAAAAAGCAAACCTTAAAGTTTTGCATGTTGTAACTTCAACTTTCTTCGTTGCTAAAACAAAATTTAATTTATGCTAACATCAGAAATCGAATCAAGGACAATGGTAAGGGGGCAATAATAATAGATTCAGGTTGTATTGCCACAATAATTTAACACATTACAGAATTTTAAGGATAGGGGAGCTTTTTTGCGTTTTTCTCCTATTAACCTGTCTACCTGAGCATTTGTAAACAAAAACTCCAAGAGGGGGGGTGGTACACCCCCTGTGATTTTCGTTACTGAAACACCCGATCCTTGTAAATTTGGTACCAAAGGATTAGCTTAGAGTTTCTTCTTTCCATTGGTACCAAAAATAAGTACTAAACCTCCCCATTATGATGTCACCATCGACGTCATTGTTGTAAGGAAAGTACGAAAAATACTGAATATTAAGGGTGGAAAATTGGATATTTCGCAATTTTAGCGACTCAAAACACCCAGGTATAGCTCTAAAATTGATTTTCTTTATATTAAAATAGTCATTTCCCATCAAAGTAGAGTCAAAAACACGCATGAAAATCTGTTTTCCTAACCTTTTGCGCGAAAAAATTAATTTTTCACTGTGTGTGTCTATGGAAAAAAAAAAAAAAAACAAAAAAAAAAAACAAAATATGTGAAAAAAAAAAAAAAAAAAAATTGCGCAGTTTTGCTGACATTGCGCACTTTATGACGTCATTGTGACGTAATGCTAGGCTGTGGTACTCATTTTGGTATCAAAGGTGAAAGAGGAGGACCATGACTATCTATTGGTACCAAACTCAAGTGGATTGTGTGTTCCTGGTTGGTTAGGCAATGTTGGTAATTCTCTTACGGAGGGGGGGGAGTCCCCTAGCGATCACTTTGGGATCACCCTGTATCCTTACTATACACCGGTGGATGTTTGTTTTTCGATTAAAAGGAGCGGAAAATGTCAAGGGACCAACTTACATAAAAAATTTGGAACAAAAAAGGGGGCGTTTAGCAAGCCGGGGAAAAAAACCTGAAGGGGGGTGGTAACCACCCCCCCCCCCCATTCGGTAGATGAGGGTTAATTGTAAAATCAAATTAATACAGCTTGAGCAATTAAAATTTGATTTAAAATGAGGGTGAAAATAAGCCTCCAGGCCCTTACCATCAATATTCAAAGGACGTACCATTCTTCAAAAGGGCCATTTTTGGTTACGTTTGGTAAGAGCAAGTCCATTCTATGGATTGGTCACTGCAAGTATGCAGTAGATAAAACAATAGTTTCAGGTGAAAGAATCTGCTATGGAATTGATGAAAAAAAAAGAGACAATAAGTTCTTTTTTATGGCGATACATTTCAAAATAGTGAAATATTTTGTCACAAAAAAGCCCAAATCCAGATTTTTCTCAAAAAAGTAATAAAATGAGAGAAGTATGCAGTTCCAAGTTTGCAAAAAAACAAAAATGAATACAGATACTTTAATTTGGACATTCTTGTCCAAAACTCTCTACATTTTTGGACATTTTTATGCAAAAATTCAGCAAAAAAAGTCGACCTTTTTCCTCTGTGGATTTTTTTTGGGGGGCACACCCCCAAGTGTACGGGTCGGTGTTATAGTTAAAATGACACTTTCTGATGATTATTTCTCATTTTTTTTGGCTAACTATTAAGATGAACCAACTATGATTGCTTTATATTTTTATGGTTTTCTATAGGGACGTTTTTTAAATTTGTTCGATTTTTTTCGTTTTTTTTTTCAATTTTTTTAACTAACTACTCATTTTTCTTAGCCCTTTTGATTGCACTACAGGCCTAAAACTAGAAAATCCCTTTTATTAATCTCTTTTTGCAGAATAAAAATAAATAATAGATTACGGGTATTATTTCAAATTAAAAGGCAAAAAGTAACGTAGTAACTTTGGTAGAATAACCCCACCAAGTCAGGTAAAATAACCCCCACAATGGAATTACTGGACGTGTGGTCCAAATATTGGTATCAGAAAGAAAGCTACTTCACCTGGAAATCTTAGAAAGCTAAATAATGTTTGGTTTGGATGTTATAAGCGAACGAAAATAATGCCATATTTTGGTCGACAATTTATCCAAGATTAAAAATTATAGACTTTAAATCAGTCATCCCCTTTAAAAAATTGTCATCAATACAAAATTGAACTTGATTTTCATTAATAATGTGGAAATTGAAATAGAGGTCAAAAAGCTTAATTAATTTAGGGATATAATTTTTAAAAGTTGTATTAAAAAATTAAATATCGGCAGCTTGAAGAAACAATACATAAAAAAAATCACCAAGGACTTTCAAGTCGTGAGGCGAAATTTACGACCATAACTTTCAACAAAGCTCTGATTTGTTGTCAAAAAACAAAAGAAAGGTAATTTTTTCCTTTGTAAATTTCAAATGTTAAATTTTTTTAAAGAAACCATATGATCCACTACACAAAAATGTGCATGCATAAAGACAAACTTAAAACAGTAACAATGCATAGATGTGAAATGAAAAAGTGGTACAAATTTTAAATCGGCCATACTCGGTAAATATGTGTCCTTTTGGAAGATTTTTTGGTGTCAGAAACCTAACGAATACACTTTTCAGATACATATTAATTTGTATGGTTTACTTTTTTCTCTTCATGAAATAGAAAGTGATTGTGTTCTCTCTTTTGTTGGACACCCGGTGTTACAGCCAGGGCCGTATTCCAAAAAAGGCGTTTAGCGCGATTTTAAGCTAACCGAACGTTTATATGTGAGATAAACGCATTATCGTTAAGTAAACGCAATTCCAGAAAGGAGTTTAAAGTTAAACGCAATTTAACTCGGCCAAATGAGTCGAAAATTTAAATATACGGGGCTATAGTTTAAGAAGTGTTTTAGTGTGTGTTTCTCGGTCGTAAAGTGGACGGCTCATTGCCCCTGTCAGTGACAACAGTAATAATGCATATCATTCTCGTCCAGTTCGTGTAGCGCTTAAAGCTACAAATAGCCATGATACAATTTTGTGCGCTAAACCATAAAAACACAATAGGACCTTTTATACACTCAAGGTAGCGTCTTTAAATAACAAGATGTTTACTTGGTTAAAGTTTCGTTTAAGTAAGCAAATGGTAAAAAATATTTTTTAACGCGTTTGCTTAAACGCAATTTTAAATTACGGTGATTTAGGACTAAAATTGCGTTTAGCTAACAAGTTTCTGGAACATGGGCCCCAGGAGTTCACCTACCATTGATGGAATTATAGTCATATTAGCAGTATGGATTGAGGGACAGGTAGAATGACCATAGCATGTCAACCTCTACAATAACAGTTCCGTACTGTGGTAATTTCATCCAAAATAATACCATTTTTTTTTTTTTTTCAAATTAAAAAAAAATCAATAAATACTAATCTATCTTGATTGATAAATAATCAGATAGTTTGTTGAAGCTCCTTCTATGAATTAAACACTCTGTTTAGCAGTGGTTGCTAGAGCACAAGCGTAGGCAATAAACCTGCAAATCAGCGATCCAGGGCCCAAGCCCCTTTTTTTGTGCTTTGCTGCACATGCCAAACGGCATTTAGACATTTTGGGATGCGATGCCCCATCCAAAACACCCTCTGGCAAGCGCGGGCCCTTTTATGGCAAAAGGGCATAAGAGTTACACCCTTTTGCCTGGAAAGGGTCATCATGCAAAAAAACAAGGCATTATGGGATAAAGTCACTGCATCATCTTGCTGGGCCACTCATTCCTGTCTCTGTGTGATAGTTGTGTGGTTGAGATGATGAATACGGCTAATACAATCAACTCGCCATTTTGTCAAACAGCGGATATGTGTGTGGAAAGGGGTTGTGAGATTAAGCCATGTAATTTTTTTAAATAGGTTTAAGCATTATTTGGGACTCACTCAACATTGGAAAAGAAAAATGTTACTCCCCATAATGCATGGTTTGGCAGGGTGGCCCTTTCAAAGCAAAAGGGGGTAACTCAAGTTACGCCCTTTGCCATGAAAGGGTTCCGAGACGCGGTGGTCCTAGGTTTGTGTGAGGAAATTGCATTTTGCACAAGTCTACAAATCTTGGAAAAAATGTCTGAACACTGTGGTAGTTTTGAAAAAATTTCCACAGTCACCCCCCCCCCCCCACCCCCCCCCCCCCCCCCGAAAACAATGTTGTGCATGGTCATGTCACAGCAGCCTTGGCCCACAACCCAACATTGAGATGATGGGGTGGGTGGGGAAGGGAAAGGTAGAATTGAAAGTATCAGGGGTTAGCAATTGCTTTGCAGCACCAGCCATTTTTAATGGAATGAACTGCCCATGCACATTAAATCTGCGATTCCGTGGATGTTTTAACTCATTAGTTGAAAACATATTTGTTTACATTTTGGTTTTAAATCCAGTCATTTTGATGTATCTTATTACGTGTCGACTACTTTGATTGTTCATGGAAAATGATCAGCATTTACCATATATATGCTGTCTTTTTAAATTATTAGGTTTTGTATATGTACTTTGTATTACCACAGCCGGTATGTTTTTTGTTAAAAGATTTGTATATGGTTTACTTTGTATCTTTTAAAATTGTAAAGGCATAGAGGAACCTTGTTCCACAATGACGATTAAATAAAATGCGGGTTTATTATTATTACCGTACTGACACGAGTATAGTCCCTATGCTCGATATAATCCCACCCCCTTAAGTTTAGGAAAATTTCAGAAAATTCTAAAGACAGTTTTTATTCTCCCATTGCCAAAAAATTGGCCCCTACACGACTGACAAAAAATTTCGGAAAAACCTACTCTGCAACAACAAACCCTTTTAGCCTTGAAGTCCAATGATTAATTGCATTTTCCCATACAATGAATACGAACTTCCATATTTAATCTTATAATCTATCTCAAGAATGTTTCTAAATGTGTCTGGAAACCATTAAAGTTGTGAAAAACATTACATTTACGAGTATAGAACACATGCAGAAGACCATGTTCTGGGTCAACACTTCAAGGGCTTTCAACTTCACTCAGACGTGATTCTACAAATATTTTTTCACTCTCTTTTTCCGTATTTCAGTATAAAAATAATAAACATGTCCATAAAAATTATCAGTTTATAAATTCATTCTAAAATAGTTTTTTGGTGGATTTGTTTTCTGAAAAGAACAAGAATTAATTGAACAAGGCCGTGTGTTGTCGAGGGGCAGAGGGCATTTGGCAGCAAACCAAATATGGCCGACGCCAAAAAAACCACTGATGGCAAATTGGTTCAGTTTTTCGAGATATTTGTTCGTTTTGCCGGTTTTGGCTAAAAAAATCATTAAGTAACATTATTAGTCATGGTTAGTACATGACAAAAGAGAAATCTACTTCAGAATGAGGGTGGCAACTACCGTACTATCGAGAAAAAACGGGCAATGTTTTTCAACTTTCTGAGTTCTTCAAAATTCGGAAGTCAGGAAGTGGCTGTACCGGTATGTTGCGAGTAGGCCAAGACATTTCAACTCCGGCTTCGGGCAAGGATTCGGGGGCATTATCCCACCCCCAATTTCAAGGTATTTTCAGCTTAAAAAAGGGTGGACTAACTGGGGTCATTACGGTATTATTATTATATTAATTGTGACTTTTGGGTTAGGGACCTACGAGTCTTGTGATCACAGAGAGCAGTTTAATACAATAGTGTCTAAAGTGTTCCAATTTTCCTAGGATTGTAGATAGGGAGTTTAGCAATGTCAAAATACAGGTTTTTGGACATGGCCAGAAATTGGGGGATTTAATGCAAATTTCTTCTAATGCTCGGTATGATGTAAAGGCCAGATAGGAAGTATCACCATATGAATTGCAGTCTCAAAAACTGTACAAACACAATACATAAATTTCAAACACAATTTTGCACAGCTTTTGTTGTGATCACGAAAGCATACATCACTTGACACAAAATGAGGAACTGTAAGTAATAGATAAAGGATGAGAAGCACACCGGTATTAAAATAATGGTGTTTGATAAGGTGCTGGTGAGCTATTGGACTCCGACATAGCGGCGAGCCTTTAGGCGAGGCCGCTAGGTAGGAAGTCTAATAGGCAAGCCAGACTTTATAAAAACTCCATTATTTTTCATAACGGTATGTTTTGAATTCTTTATCTTACATATACGTCGTGACAAGAACAAAAATCGATTTTTTTTATAATTATTCAGTAAAATTGAGAATATATTTCGTGTTTTTTTTTAATATTTTGAAGCAGCGTTACGTTTTTTCTTAATTAAAAACACCAATTGAGCTGTTATGTTCACTTGTGCAGGAGTCTAACACCAAGGTCTAGCCGATAATAGGTTTACTCTTCTAGAGAGATAATCTTATTGTCAATGAAAGACTGATCTGAGTTAGAAATGGTCCCATCTGTTGAGAAGATTATCCTATTGACTGGTTAAGCCGTGTCTAATTGTTATTTAGTAGGCAGGTTTGGATATTTAAGTAGGTTCAGTTCAAATAACCCTTAAAAAAAAAAAAAAAAAAAAGTGTCCGAACGGACAGTAATGACTAAAATTTCCGATTCTGTCCTTATTAGGTTGCTTCTGGTCTTATCATTTGCAGGGTATGTTAGGATACATGTACTTGTTACATACATGCAAAAATCTGATTTTCGATGATTTTTTTGATTTTCTGATTTAGCAAATCACTGATAGTGTCTTTAAAGATCTTGATACAGAGTTATCCGCAGTGCACTAACGAATGCTTGTTACGCAGGCTAAGTTTTTAGCCAAGAAGATACCCTATAATAGGCAATTCTTAAATAGGCTATGTCTTAAGGCTATCATTAGCACTCTATTGCGTATAAAGAAAACAAAGGCAGAAATTCCCTTTTTTATACGTTTCTTCCTCAATTTTATTTTTAAATCCCGTATTTAGTGATCTGGCGTTATGGGTAGCAATTGTTACCAGTTTAAAGTTACGTGTTTAAATTGTCTTTTTGAACATTTCCATGACTTTAAATCACTATCTTGGCTGATTCGTGGACGATATACATGTATTAGCTAACCATCAGATGGTAATCCGACAATCACAATAAGCGGTTGTATTGAGCCACTTGAAGATTCCCGTGACTTTGTTGGCTGATTTGTTGTCGATATACATTTATTATCTAACCAGCAGATGGTCATGGGATCCGAGCCAATCCACATAAGCGTTTTATATGAGTACACCGAAGATTCCAAGCCTTTATCACTATCCTTGGCTGATCTTGTCGTATATACATGTATATCTAACCAGCAGATGGTAATCCGACATTCACAATAAGCTTTTGTATGGAGTCACCCCTGGTTTCTGTCATCTTTGTTTATTTCAACAGATAAAGGGGCAAAATGTTTTCGTGTCCCTTAAACATAGTGAAGAAGAAATTTGCATGACTTATGAGTCACTACTTTTGCTGAATCGGAATCGACAGATAAGCTAACAAGTAGATGGCAATCTGTGTTCACAATTAGCTTTTATATTGAGTTCTTTCACTATTGTTTATTTCTTTCATTTGTACCACCTGAGGCCGAGGTGTTTCTAGAATTTTCCTTTGTTCAATTGTTCTTTATTGTTTAACTATGAATATTCATCAGACCGTTATTTTTCTCCAGAGGTGTCCAGAGACCACTTTCGGAAAAAATAACGGTGTGATGAATATTCATAAGTTTAGATAACGGTCCCTGACCGCTTTCGTAACTATAATGGACAGTTGAACAAAAGAAGAACAATTGATAATGATGAAAAGGAAAAGGGCTAGATGTATATGAGCAGATAATATATGCATAGGTATTTTCTTTAGGGGAAAACAGACTTGCAGACTTAGAGCAAAGAGCTTGAAAGCATACAGAGCAACAATGATTTAAGCAATATATGATACAAGCCCTCAATATTTCAATATTGAGATTTCAATATGGTTGGTAAAAAATTCCCTCCAAGAGCTTTATTTGTAAATGATCTATACGTCTTAAAATAATGATTTTATATAAATAAAATTGGGAATCCCTTAATCTTATTTAGCTAGGTTGCAACTAGGCAAAAGCATGTCAAGATTTTCTGTAGATTTTCTTGAAAGTGAAATTGGTGACCTTTTAGCCCCGGAGCTTAACACATCTCAAGTACAAAAGGTTTGAGTGATTAAATATGTTGACAGACTGACAAGGACCCCTGAAACATAATTCTTAAGTGCCACAAATGGTGCCTTAAGGAGAGGGGGGCCAAGACAAAGTTTGTACAAGGGTCAAATTTTTAAATTGATTTAATCGTGCTGAAAAGTATACCATGTTATTTGTCTAACCACAAGGATTCAGGAAAGGTATAGTTTGTACTATCTGCAATGTAATGTTTAAGAGTTATAGGCTAAAAACAGCAAAAATCAATAAAAAGGGTCAATAATTTCAGTTGTACAGGGGTCAAATTTTTAAGTTGCTCCGATTTGGATAAAAAATGGTGCAAATTATTGGTGGAGCTCATAGGATCAAAATAAGGAATAGTTTTGAGTGTCTCAGATGCTTGCTTAAGAAAGTAGGGGGAAACAAGGTCAAGCCCCATTGAATGCAATAGACGTTGACCTTCTGTGCCCCCTACATCGGTAACTAAGCATTTTAGACAGTCAAAACTATTCCTTATTTTAATCCCATGAACTCCATAAATAATTTGCACCATTTTTTATTTAAATCGGAGCAACTTTAAAATTTGACCCCTGTACAAATGAAATTGACCCTTTTTATTGATTTTTGCTGTTTTTAGCCTATAACTCTTTAAATTTACATTGTAGATAGTACAAACTATACTGTTCCTGAATCCTTGTGGTTAGACAAATAACATGGTATACTTTTCAACATGATTGGATCAATTTAAAAATTTGACCCCTGTACAAACTTTGTCTTGGCCCCCTCTCCTTAAGGCACCGTTTGCTGCACTTAAGAATCACGTTTCAGGGTTCCCTGTCAGTCTGTCAACATATTTAATCACTCAAACCTTTTGTACTTGAAATGTATTACAAAATGTCTGTTAGCTCCAGGGTTATTTTTGAACGATCCTTTGTCAAGAGCAAATCCACAGAAAATGTTGTTTCAATACTTTATATCAATCAGGATTATTTGGTAGAACATCAAAAACAAACAGTTCTGAACAAAATTATATTTTGTTTATTTTCCATAGGTCACACACTATTGCTTTAAACAAATTTCATGAAATAGAAGAAATGATACACATGTGTTCCCAGAACACAATTGTCACCTGCCAGCACATTTGGTTGAAAAAATTTGATGGGCTCTCTAAAGAAAAAGATTTAACTTTTGACATAGCTATATACTTGCAATATTTTCACTTAAATGTATGCATGTTAAAATTGCCAACTCATCCCATGCCTAGGGAAAGATCCCAAGGAACGGTGAAAAATATTATTTTCACAAAGTGATGGAATAACCCTATGCCAATATTAAATTTGTAGTTAATAATTCAATTAGAGTAAAATTGAAGAAACTGTCATAATTCCATCAAATGGAAATGACAGGTAGCAAAAGGAGTATTGATGTAATGCCGCTCCATTATTTATTTTTATTCACAAGTTATACTTATTCAGTGGTTTTAAGTGAGATTTAAACCCTGATCTCTACGTATTTGGTAAAATAAGGAGTAATAAAGATCGTGGATTATTTTCCTAAATCAAAAGATTCTCTCTCCGCAGACAGGACCTCATCCATACTCCTGGGGCAAGACACCAGAGTCAAGTTTGTAGGGATATTCCCCCAGTTTAATTTAAAAAAATAGGTAGAAATCAACTACTTAAATGTTTGTTGATCATACAATGTTCTAGCAAACAGTGTTATACTGCAAACATCACATATACTGTAGAGGGACCCAATATATATACAAAGCAAAACTTTCAAGCAAGAAGCCACATAGCAATGATGCTGTCATAATACACCACAAGGATGTGGTACTATGTCCTAGCCATATTAAGCTGCAAAGTTTAAAATAATAAACATTATTTAGAGTCCAAGAGATCAGGGTTAACTTTAACAGTTTAAACTAGAAAGCAAGGAAATAATATATAGAGAAGTTCTAAATTGATAGGAAAGTGCATTGTGTTATATTATTTAGTTTACTCTAACCATTTAATTAGTCTTGTACATCTTTCATTGGTCAAATTATACTCAGTTGGGTGACATTACTCAAAAGGTGAGGCTCTGTTTCATAATCTCTTACAACTGCTGAGAACAGTGAAGATCCTGTGACAAAAGCAATGGATGATACAGTTACTGATACTAATAGCTTCCTGCCCAGAACCACAGATTTTCTCTCATGTATCCTGTGAATCTGAGGGCTAAAGGGGGTGTTTGTTTTGGATGTACATGAGAACAAGTGGTTCTCGAACCACAAGTCTCGCTGCTTTCGTGTATAACTCTAAGACCAAAAGCAGCAGACCAGATTGTAATTGTTATGCGTACAGGGGGTTCCCAAAAGTGCGGCAAGTAGATACAATGGAGGATTGCAGAATTCCCCCTCCCCCAAAACCCTACCCATCTCCCCAACACCACAAACATCTGCCAAAACAACCCACCCCCCTCCCCTACAACCCCGCAACACCCAACCCCCCTCCCAACACCCTGCCAACAACCATCCCCCCCCCCCCCCCCCATTACCCCGCAACACCCCACCCCCCTCCCTCAACAAGCCCGCAACATCCCACCCCCTCCCCACAGGTTTCAGGTTTATTCATCTCATGCACATGTACAGGAAATACACACACTGGCCAAAAAGTATTGCAACATTCAGAAATCGAATTTCATAATCACTAATTGATTTCAAATATACCATGGATTTGACATAATACGTATTTAAATTCCAAGTGGTTGTTTTTTTTTCATACAGATGTTATTTCCCCAAAATCCAAGAGAGTGAAAAAAACACGTTGATTTGCTTGTCACGCTTCCCTAAATATGGCGGATAAAAGAAAAACAGCAACGAGAACTTTCGATTTGCACTCCAGAAGGGAATACAGAAACAAACACAAAAGATATTGGCTTCAAAATAGTCCACTTAATGGAGTGTACGGGTTCATTAGGGTTGACTTAAAATTTTTATGGGAGAAAATCATGATGGTTGTAGGATCGGAACGAGATAAAGTCAATGGAAGACAGGGTCTTCGAAAAAATATTCGAGAAATCCGAGCCACCTGAATGCAATTCTAATGATAATCACGTGGTTTACGTAAAACATGTGTAAATTACGCGTTCCCATTATACGACAAACAGCACAATGTAAACGGTGGCCATTTAAAGTTGTTTTCAGGTTATCACGTGACCTCTTTCATGCCATTAAATTCCGCGTCCAACGGTGGTGAAAGTGATCCAATCTTTTATTGACATTATCTCATTTCAGGTCCATACAAAACCACACAATTTTCGCCACCTAAACATTTAGAGTAGGGACCCTGGCAAACTCGTAAAGGTCATTGAGCGCTATTGGCAGCATTTGACGTGCCCGCCTGTATTCTTCTGGCGTACAATTGGCAAGTTATCATTAGCCAGCATCTTTAACCCGCCATATTAAGGGATAATGAAAATCAATTAAACGTTTGTCGCACGACATGATTTGGGAAACATATTCTGTTGAAAACCCTTCCTTGACAAATAATTACGTAATGTGTAGTCAAGAATCCTGATCCAATTTTAAATCAATTGTGAAGATAAATGCTTTTTCTGCATGTTGCAATACTTGGCCAGTGTGTATAAAATTTGTACAAATAAAAATATGAACATACAAATGAGTTAGAAATAACTAATATACAATATGCAAATATTCAGTTAAATATCCAGGTACCCAAAAATTGGAAATGCATTAAGTCATAGTATAGCATCATAAACTCAAAAACCATTAATGCCTTTGAACTCAACCTAAAAAATGAGCTGATTAAATGAAATATTCAAATTAGGTCTTAATTAAAGTAATGGTTTTGATGTATACAATCTGTCATAAAATTCCTTGTTATTATTCCTAAACGCGATACCCTCTTCCTGGACAAATCTTCATTCATCTATCCAGATCGGTAACAATGGAGTCATGCTCCCTTGCATATGATCTTGTTAAAAACAATCTGACAAATGTTCTCGTCTTGTCTTTACCTATGGTTGTCTTGTCCTGTCCCGTCCGTCTCGTCCCGTCCATCCAGTTCCTATCCCATTAAGTAAATTTTAACTAGTATTCTATGTATGGTGGGGTCATGCTCAAAGTCTCCCGGACTTATTATGGCCTCTCCTGCATTGAGGTCATGCAATCTACAAAACTCTGTACATTTTCTTCATTAAAGATGTAATTATTTATTTCTTAAATATCTTTAAATATATCATAATATATATATATATATCTATATTATAAATGTACTGGACTGAATGAAAATGCTAAAAAACTTATAGAATCTGAAAGATGTGGATTGCCATTAAAACGCAGGGCGTGGTGTAATTATAGTGGTGACATTTATAGAGCTATGATCACAAAGTGACTGGAACTTAGACAAGTGACAATTACTGTTATCAAACCCCACAAACTCGTCAATGTGCAGGAGTGTGCCACTCCTTGTGGGTTGATAAACTGACTGGAGGGAGATTGGTGATAAGCTGCAAACCCACCCTTGACCACAATAGATCAACAGATTGAGACTTTGAATTTTTCATTAGAAATAGATGATTAACAGTCTTCTGTTTTATGACATAAACTCCAAGACTACTGACAAATCCACAGTTTCACTGCTCTCATGTGGCACTCACGACCCACATCCTGTGTTTGAACATGCATCTACACAAACGGAAAGGAAAACCCATGTGATACTCCATAATGCATACCATCTATTTGTATCACCAAAGCATGCCTCAGTGATTCCTTGTGATGTACTACTCAGCGAAACACAATTCTGTGATGTTCAAAACTCCATTGCGTTTGCAACCCTTCCTACCAGTAACATCTACCGCATACTGAGGACGAAGAAGAAAAAAATGTAATGTTGATGATGGACCCTCCATTACTTACTGGAAAGAAATGACAACACAGTGACCCATTCAAAATGGTGTTCTAGTCATAAATCCAAACACTCAAAGCCTACATGTATATATTACCAGTCCATCAGCCAAGCAATCAAACATCTCTCACAAAACCCACCTCAACCTGAGAATATGACTTTAAGACAACTGTTCTGGTGATGGAGACTCGATTCCTAAGCATCTAGATCTAGATTGGTCGCAAAATGTCTAGACGCTACAGGAGGATGGTTCAACCGCGCATCCGGAAGTAAAACTTGATTATGGAAAAAAGGCTTGAGCCAGTTTTTATTAATGAAGCGCAACCAGGCTGTGTTATAGTACCTGGTGGCACCAATGATATGCCACTCACTTAACGTAGAATGCTCCAAGCTTAGGAATCTCTGTATCCACCAATTCTAAACATAAATCTGGGATCCAGATTGATTTTTTCATTAACAACTCAAAGGACAATTTGGAATAGGTTGTGGATAAGGGAAGCAACGCACGAATCAAGGATTTATGCACTCGTGGGGGATTTAACATTGTTGATAACAGTAACATCGGCCAAAGTAACTTATCTCAAGATGGACACACCTAACAAATCTGGAATTGTATCACTTGCTAAGAATATCTTATCTTTTATCCAATCCTGGGATTTCAGTACAATCTAACGATTTTCAAGTTTCACGTTTCAGCGGACTGTAAAATAACAGAAGATTGTTATATGCTCTCAACCAAGCAATCGCAATAAATAATAATGTACGTTCAACTGATGGATGATTCTTGGTACCATGTAATTCCAAACATGCTTCACTTTGATGGATGATATCAGGCATTAACTGCCACTTGTGTAAATACAAATGATTCTCCACAGAAAACCCAAATGAATGCTACAGCTATTTGTTCTAAATCTAATAACTGGTGGATTTTGTGTTAAAATGCTTGTGTACAATTCTTATGTAAAAATAGTGCTTATAAAAATAACCAAAATGCAAACAAGTACCAGTCATTCATCTCAGTCAATCCAATACCACATCCTGTCACAGGTGATAACAATTATTGTGCCAATTGTACTTGTAAAAAAGGGATAATCCCTCTCATCATGCATTTCATGCATTCAGTGTCATTGAGTCCATATTAACTGTGTTACTGATTATAATGACAATAGCCCCTATTGGTGTGATCATGTTTCTAGTAAAATTGTCTCAATGAGCTTCCTATTGTGGAGAGCTTTATGATCTCAAGGTGTGTGCTAAATAAAGGCTTGAAAATACCACCATTTAATGTAGGGTCTACGGAACAACAGTGGGACTATGTTAATATTTTCTCATGATAAACAATATAGATATTTGTTGATTTAACAGCAATTGGCTTTCAAATGATATTGATGACTATGCAAGTCAAAATTGATGGGTATAATTATGTTAGAATTGATAGGAAGCACAACGGACCATGGTGGTATGTTTGTTACATTATTAAGGCTACTATAAATACTGTGAAAACCATGATCTTCTCATTAATGATGTGGAAGCCCTTTGGGTTGAAATAATCTTCCTCATACAAAACTGTATGATGTACAGTTTATCGTGCACTGATATGACAGCTGACATCACTGATAGGATTGATGCTATGTTTCAAAATTGTGCCTGTATATATGATGATATTATAGTTTTAGGGGATTTTAATCTTGATGTATTAAGCCTTGTTGTTTTTCAAAAAAAAAGTTTCAGGGTTAGCTAACCACTCAAAGTACTCAACTTATTTTAAATGATTCAATCGTATACTGAAAAAAGCAACTATTATTGACCTAGTTTTTGTATTAGGCCTGATGAAATATTTGTAGCTATGGTGTGGTTCATAGTCTAGGAAAAGGATCATATTCATTATGTTGTTCGCAAGGTGAAACAAATTAAATCTAGTCCTAAGATAATTAAAACTAGATATTATAAGCACCTTGATGATCAAGATTTTGTAAATACAAATAAGTAGTTTAAATGGAATAATATTCATAAACATTAAAAACATAATAAGGGTAGATACTGCTGTAGAAGATGAACCAAAGACTATGTTTCAATAAGGCGTGTAATTCTAGATGCACCTGTTTTTAGAGAGAAACGGGTAAAAAGGATCTCAGCACTGAAGGATTACCAGTGAAGTCCTCTATATGGTAAAGATCGTGATTTTATAGGCAAAGCTCATTAAAAACAAAGACCCTACTGATTGCTAATAGCTAAAATGTATAGGAACAGGCCCAATAAGTTGAGTATCATCACTTAAAAAGAAATTCTCTCTGCTTCTAGAAACTAAAAATGTAAATAATTCAATGCAGCTATGGTCTACAATTAAGAAGCTTCTTCCTCAAAATCATCTCAACACCTGCTACTGTTAAAAATGATGATGGATTAACATTCTTTGCTTAAGGATACTGCAAAAATTATTTTTAATAATTAGTTTACTCAGAGGACTCAAAAACTAGCTGAGAACTTTGATATATTCATGTTAATAGTACAAATGATTAAAACTAATGATAATACTTACTCATTCAATTTTATTTAGGTTCCACCTGATTTGTATATAAACAAATTTGTGATTTTTCCAAACAAACAAAGCTGATGGTATTGATGATGTAAGTGTCAAAACTATTAAAAGTAGCTGCACACCTTACATTGCCAGTCTTGGAATATATTGCCAAACCTTCTTTTGTAAATCTGGTATACCTGACCAGATTGAAATTGGCCAAAAGTTACCCCAATATTTAAGACCAGGTGACAAATTAGATGTTGGAAACTACCGGCCTATATAATATTGCACTTCTAGATCTAAGATTCTTGAAAGGGCTGTAACAAAAAATTATATTTTATCTCACAACCCCACAGGTCTTCTTTCTGATAACCAATCGGGTTTCCGCACCAAATCATTCCACTTCAACTACTCTTCTAGATGTGCAAGATTATATTTAAACAATATGAATAATGGTTGTACCACAGGAGCAATATTTTTCGTGACATGAAGAAAGCCTTTGACTGTGTAACATTCTCTCTTAATAAAAAATTGTATCAATATGGTTTAAAAGGTAATGTTTTAGAGTGGTTTAAATCTTACTTGTATAGGCTCAAAAATGTCAATATAATTCTACCCTTTCTGACTTTAAAAATACATAGTGTATTCAACAAGGCTCCATACTTGGTGCCACTTCTTTTCATCTCTTTGTAAATAGTTTTTTTTTTTGGTTTACTAATAGTGTTAATTGTAAATGTGTTAGTTGCTGATGATACCACCCTTCTTTGCACTGCAAAGGGACCCTATTAGTCTCCCATCAATCTCCAATGTAAACTTTTATAAAATTGCTGATTGGTTACATAATAACCACCTACTTTGAATATCAAGAAAAACCAAGTTCTGGTGTTGGTACTCAGCATATGTTAGGAAAAGTTCAAAAATGTTAAATTATATTGTATAATGACACAATGATCGTGTTGAGTTATAACTATTTAGGTGTAACTTTTGATTCTATCATGCCTTGGTCAGATTAATATTAAGGAAATGTGTCTTGTATGTCTAAGCGTTGTGGATAATAAGCCGTGTCAATGTAAAACATTTGTTCCAAAAGACACCCTATCATGCTTGCAAATGCTTTAGTCATGCACAACTTGACTACTGCAGTTTTCTGTTTGGAACAAAATGGTTCTAATGAGGCTTTTAAAGTCTATACAAATTCTGCCACTCACAGGTAGCTCGGATACTTCTATCTGCAGATATCAGAACACCACTAATGACATGATGGGTGCCTTGACAGGGAACAAACGTAAATGGACAGGTGGTTTACCCAAAATGTTAATTAAATATTTAAATGTTTAAAGGTATGGGCACCTAGTTACCTTTCATCTCAATTTGTCTTATGCATGAAAGTTTCACTCCAACGGTACTAGGAGTCAAACAAACTGCGCTCTATCTGAACCTATCTGGAACACAGCAGGGAAAAGGGAATTTCCATTCACGTGCTACAAAATTTGGAATGGACTTCCTGAAGATTTGTTAGAGGTAATTTTAACACATGAGTCTTGGCCAATTCAAAACCTCTTGTTGTAAAAAACTGTCTGATTTTCATTGTTTATATATATATATAGTTTATATTCTCATTGCTTAATATTACATGTATGTGCATTCCTCTTTCGTTGTATTTTATCTTGTAGATTGTAACGGCAGGGCCCTCATTGAAACCAGTGCTTAGCATTGAAGGGGCTACCCTGCCTAAGAACAGATTAATAAATAAATAAAAAAAGTGCACCCATGCATAAGTTAACATATCAGCTATGAGTATGAAAATATAATTGATATGGTTTATTAAACATACAAAAAAACAAAATCAATAAAATAACAAAAAACCCAAAAACCAAATTTTTACAAAATTACAATTAATGATTGAAAAAAAAAAATACCAGAGAAAAAAAACCGTTAACTATATTAATGAATAAGATAAAGTACCAAATTCATAAGAAAATTAATCAGTTGCAGATAAAACCAAATGAGCTGTTTTTTTGAGAATTGCTTTAAAATAGCTAAGGATGGGACTGTTTAAGACGGTAATCAATGATTCAGAAAAAGGGATCTTGGAGCCTAATGCGGGGTTGTCGGAAGTCTGGTATTTGTCGGTCGAACGTACAAGTCCTTAGATGATCGGCGGTCATAGGGAGGAAATCTTGTCTGGTCAAGAAAAAAAATGATTCATAAGATATTTGGAGGAAGTAGGTCATGTGTACATAAAAACTGGGCAGTCTGGAAAGACGTTTAAATGTTCTGAATTTTAAGCTTATTCATGGAGGAGAAAAAGAGGGTCTGTAAGCGGCTAACCAAAGTGAATTAGTAACCTGCAGTATGATTCTTTTTTGCATTAAAAACATTAGAATGAAGATGAGAATTATTTTTTAATTTGCCCAGATAATAGCACAGTAGTTGATGTAAGGGACGACAAGTGTTATTATATAAGGTGGTCGGTGAATCAAGGGGCAGAAAGGGTTAAATTTCTGATGATCCCGTTGTTATTTAGAATATTTGTAACAAGTGAAGTGTGTGATTTCCAAGACATATTTCATCATCATTTAAAACACTGCAAAATTTAGTTGTGTTCTTACTTGTTCAAGTGGGTTTATTGGTCGTAATATGTTAATATCAATTGGTGGTTAAAGGGTTTGGTTAATTCTGGAATACCAGAAAGTTAGTTTTAATGTTTAGGAAAGTTTATTTATTTTAAACCATTTGATATATACTAATAATTGAAGATTAGGAGAGCACTTGAGGGGGTCATTAATATAAAGTAGAACATTAAAAGGGGTCCAAGAATTGAGCTTGAGGTCTGCCCGCAACTTGATCGAAAGGAGTGGAGGAGTGTGGTGGTGGTAATAATCAACAAATTGTTTTTCCGATCAAGGTATTTTACAATCCATAATATTGCAGTACCTCTTATACCATATGTTTTTAATTATTAAGGAGCTTTGTGACGTCCTCGCGCAACACCCGCAAACACTACCCACCCCAAAACCACCGCCCCAAACCCCCAACACCCAACCCCCACACCCCTACCAAAGACCCCACCCATCAACCAACACCTTGCAACTTGAACTAATATGATTCACACAAAAAGATGTATGGCAGGAATAGTCTTTCATGTGTAGCACTAGGAGTTTGCTATCCAATGTACAGTTTCAGCAATACAGCAATTATGCATATTTAATTAGCTCATTTGATACTAAGACACGTATATACTTTCAAATGGCAAAAAAGAGGCGCACAATAAACAGGCTTTCATTGCTGTGAAAGAATTTGTGTATCCGAGTACGTTTAAAAAAATTATAGCAATATGCAGATTTATGCATAGTTCATTAGCTCATTTGCATACCAATTAACCCAAAAATACGCCCAAAAAATCTTAATCAGGTTGAGAAACTCTTCAACGCTTCCTACACCACGTTCATCATACATGCCTTACGGAAACTCTAAATATTGACACAGCTTTTTTTTTCTAAATTATGGCAAATAGAACTAGCAATTTTATGCCCAAAATGCCCACTTGAACCCAATTATGATTCACACAAAACGATGCATGGCATAGTATTCTTTATGTAGCGAATGAATTTTGCCTATCCTATGCAAGTGTTTCAGAATACAGTTATTACTCATATTTAATTAGCTCATGCATACCTAAGCAGGATATATTCCACACACTTTCAAAATGCAAAAAGATGCAGCACCATGATAGCTTTATGCAGTTGAAGGAATTTTCCGTGTCCGATGTACCGTTTCAAATTATAGCAGTTGCGTTGATTTGTGCATATTAATTGCTCATTATGCATACTTAAATTTGCCCCGAAAACGCCCAAATTAATCGTTCAAGAGAACTCTCCAGGCCAGATTCCTTCACCAAGTTAAATCATTATATGCCTTACGGAAAACCCAGAAAAAACTTGCACACCAAGCTTTGCCAATTAGATAATTCAGCATATTTTACGCCCCAAAATATAATCAGGTTCGAGAATCATGGACTTCTTTCCAAAAGTAACCTCATCGTAGCCCTTACGGAACTCCAGATAAATTGTACACAAGCATTGCCCAGGACGGCAGACGAAGACAGCATGTAGACAGACAGACAGCGTGATAGACAGACAGACGGGCAGGGACAGACAGAAAAGTGATACTAAATCTCTGCAGAACCCAAAGTCAGGCAGACAAAAATGTGCCACCCTTTGGGTTGACCAATATGAATTTTACACAGCACTCTATGGGGTCTTATAAATAACGTTTTAGCTCTCACATCAAAACTAGGTTGAAAATATCAGTGCGACACTTACAGATGGGGGGGTTTGGGGTGAAGGCCATTTTCTACGAGATGAAACATTTATATACTTAAATAAGGGTCATCCCTTTTAAGCTATGCATGTTTGAGGGAATTGCAGTTAGCACATCCAAAAGGTGCCAATGTACCGTGCTGATTATTTGTCATTGCTTTTCATGATTAAAGCACTTCCATGAAAATAAAAATGTGCAACTAGCTTATGTGTTTTATAGCAAAGCAATCAGCGTTCGAAAATAAGGCGCTCCTCGCTTCAAATAACCCACAAAAGTGGAGAGGACCCTTAACTTCTTTACCTTAGGGGTCCTGTGAACTGTAAAAAATTGATCAACTTCCAAATTCCCAACGTATTCCTATTACGGGACCTCAGATTAATGAGGACTTGAGGGGTCCAAGGACCATCTTTGATATTTTTGTTTAGGAGCCGCAAAAGCTTATGAAAAAATTTACTCGCACCAAAACTGCCTACTCTTTTATAATATCAGTAAGTGATTTGGCAGAAAAGACAGGGCCCTTATTTTCAATCCAGATTTTGGATGTTGGTATCCTTACCATTGCATATGACCATGTGAATGAAAAAAAGCCTGCATTTGAAATTTTTGACCATATTATGGAGACAGTACCAAATCCCTCCGCCATGCAAGTGCAACACCGCTATAGGTCCTATAAAACCTAGAATGAGCATAATTTGTTGTAGTTTTGTGGCAGATATTTGTCCTAGAGATTTTCTTTTTGTATCTTCATGTGCGTATTCTTTCATATTAATTTATATTTTAAAAAAAAATGGCATGAGAAAGCATCTGGAGGTATGATACAGGACATATGTGAACCGCCGTGAAACACCATTCTGTGGGGCTCAGGCATTAGAAAAAACCGGGTGTCATTTTCAAAATCGAATTTGCAAAAAACTGACATTGTCGATCTAGAGTTCAAAAAGAGATATTTAAAGACCATGAATTCAGGGGTAAGGGCAGGGGCAAAGATATGGCTGATGGAAGAGAGAGCACAAAGATGTGTTTCACTAGGCAGACCATTTTGTACGTGTCCCCCTTCTTTTATTCATTATTTGGAACATTGTATTCATCTTTGGAACTATCAATTTTATCTTCGTGCTTATGATAAAAACTACTGAAACCAGTATGAAATAAAACTCAGAACTATGCATTGCTCAAGGCTGTTTTGTCAGGAAGAAGAACTAGACCTAGAGGGTCTCAGAACTGGTATGTGCATCCTGAATCTAGAACAGTTGCCTAGTAGGGTCCCTACTGCTGATAGCATTTGTTATGGACAGATAACACAGAAATCTGATCACATGTAGAGTAATAGCCCACTCATAAAATCATTGACTATTGGTTTGAAGGATAGTGTAGCTGCCAAGTTCTGTACATCACAGAGTTTAATTAGTGTACTTCGAAGTGTTCCAGAAACATACTTCGCACCGTCAATTTTACTAATGGACTGAATTTAATTAATTATGAAATGTGCAATTTGAATGTGTGTGATGGCATGATTGGGCTGTGCCAGGTAGTTGAAGGGGCATTTTGTGATATACGCATCATCCACTAATTTAACCTAAAGAAATTGAGATTTTCATTCATCTGAACCCTAAGTCAAAAGTGGTATGTGTGCCTAATCCAGGGGTGATTTAGGGTGGGGGGTGCACCCCAGCAGCGCCCCCATTTATGCAGAGACATGCACTGGGATCGCACATGGCACCGGGCGTTTAGATTATATAAAAAATGACCTTTGCCCCACAGGGCACTGCGCGCAGATGATGATCTGAAGTAGTCTAGAATAGTATGTGCCTGTATGTTACTTGTTGTGTTTTTTATTGCCGAATGATTGACAAACATGTCTGAACCCCCCTTCAGAATTTTCACCGACTGAAAAAAATGTCGGGTCTACACAATTGTGTCGGTAAGCAAAAGTCACAGGTGCCCCCCCTTGAGAAATCCTGGATCCCCGCCCCTGAAATCATATGTGCATCGATTCACAGTAGAAAAAATTTGCAATTAACGGACGAAATTAGAACACTTTTTCTTGAGGATATCTAGTGAATCCTAAACAATTAAATTGCTAGGATCAAGAATGCACCTTTAACATTAGCTATGTGTTGAAAAGGTTGCTAAGGCGACGAAAATAAACTAGAATTTCGCGGTTCTAGGCTTCGCGCTCGCTATATCAAAAAATATAAGCTGTGGCCGCCCAGCAAAAAACTGTAACCATTTTTTTTAATATTTTTAATTTTTTTGCATAATGTTAACATCACAAACACACATAACACGCACAACGGATTGCTAAGTGGTCCCTGCCAGCTATAGCTGGCGGCCCCACCAAAAACCCTGTTTTACGGGGCCCGCCGACCCTGATTTTTCAGTTTTCAGAATTTTTTTTTTTTAGTTTTTTCCAAAATCATGTAAAATCAGCCTGTTTTTAGCCCAAATTTATCAATTATTTGGCAATATTTTTTAAGAAAAGGTTGTAAAATTGTTCATTTTTCTCTTGAATTTTTCAGATTTTTGGGGCTATTTTTAGGCCAATTTGAGCTCCAGAAAAGAAAAAAATTAAAAAAAGAAAAAAATTCGCCCGACCGACCGCCCCTTCTCGAAAGGTCCGCTCGCCCGTAAACATGGTGTTTTTCTTTTTTCGGTCGCCAATGCAGGCTTGAAAAAAAAAATGTTCGATCCCATGAATGCACACGGGGTAGGTGTACCAGAAACACTCTATAAACATCAAGTTCGTGCTTTTTACAGAATAAAGCACATCAAATTTTTTTGTTCACTCATTATGGTAAAAAATTTTGGCTTTGTCTTCTGTGGCCTATCTAGCCACAAGCATGTGCTGCCGCATACATCACACACTGCCGTCTCCATGGTAGTTGTGCTTGCATTTGCACCCACTTTCTTTACCATTTTTGCAGCAGGGGGTAGGACCATGCCATCCTAACAGCAACAGTGAATTCAATCGGCATCAACATCCGGCGCAACTCGAGTGCTAGTCCTTTCAAAGACTTAACGGTAGAGGGCGCATTCGTGGATCGACGGTTTAACTCAGACTTCACTAATTCTAGGCTGGTGAACAAATATTAAACTACCTGACCGTTATTGGGAAATTACCTATTTTGCAGCGGGGTTAATCACTAACCCCAACAATTTTGAAGTCAATATTTTTATTTTTTTTCCTCTCCTTCCCCTGAAGGTGGTCATTGCAGGAGATTTTGTAATGAAACTGAGACGCGGCTGCCATAGTAAATACCGTAGCAGTTCCCCAATTACCGTTTGGAAAATCCCCATACCCAAATTCGAGCAGGTCGTGTCCTACCCCCCCTGTTTGCGGTGTTAAGAACAAAGATATAGGCACTTGAATCTCACCTGCAATACCTATCCCTCCTCCACGCCAATACATGACACCTGCATCTGTGTGGTTATGTTGCTTGCAGTTGCACACTCACTATTCTTTATCAGTTTGTGGTGTTAAGAGCTTGGACTATTTGGTGATGAACAAAGTATAGGCATTTAAATCCGCATGCCCATATATCCGCTACCCCCACCTATGGTTTGCAATGGTACTGTAATTAATTGTGAACAAAATGACCTCAACATAAACATCCCTTCGTTGGGGAAAATGTTCACATCCCCGAGTGCTTATTAAAAACAGACATACAGTCACTAAAAGTTACTGTCATGAAGCAGAGATTGTGATATGGTCATGCACCAGTCCGACAATAAAAGGCCTATAAAATTAAATTGTGTACAATCATAGAAGATGTAAGGAAGAGGAGATCAGCGCCAGGCACTTCAAGACTATATGTGTGCCGACCGCGGGAGGTTTCCGCATTGAATTTCAAGTACCCAATTAGGAACTAAGTCACAAAGTCCCGCGGAAAGCTTAGATCGATTCGGTCCTAGTCGTTGCACGGCCCTGCGCCTCATAGGTTTCCATGTAAAAAACAAACCCACAGCAATGCGCACTGACGCTCATTTCGAATTATGGTAGTTCTCACGTTCCACTGAAAATAGGGGGAAAATAAGAACGGCTACTACAGCATATGCCGCATTTTGTGATGAAGATTTATCATAATTCATGAAGAGATATAGAGACAAAGAATCGGCAGAAAGAGAATTGTTATGCACGTGTAAAAGCCCCGCGAAACGCACGTGGGTAATATGATCAAATTTGACGGGGACTGTGCCGGGGCCACGTGGGAACTGCCCGCCGCGCCGGCAGCTGCGATCCCCCGATGAAATAGTGCTTCCATTTCGAATTTATCAAATTCAAATCTTTATTACCATATACCTTTGGTCATTTGATCAATAAATTCTAGGGTTTGTAATTGCATGATTGGGGGAATTTTAACTTGAAGTTGAACATTGAAATAACGATCTGGTTAAAAAAACTGTCCAAAACCACAAACGCGATGTGAAAATGCAGAAAAGTAAACACCAAAAAAATGAATACGGAGAACATTGTTGCCTTTTATTTTATTATCGCGACCGAACCCAATGGTGTAAATAGCTGTAAATCATAAATTAACTTGTAGGACTTGTAAAATAGGGCAGAATATGGAGATTTAGGCCTACGAGACCCCCAGACCACGTGAGGGGCTCCTAAGGAAAATAAACAACCCAAGATCACTATTGTGCACCCGATAACGTTTCGATATATGCCAATTTTTATTTTACATTGCAGCTGGCTAAGGCATTTCATAATAAAGATATTATAAATTTCCCAAAACTTGGAAATCCTCATATACTTTAGAGCTAAATTCACACCTTATACCCGATATTGGCCTCAGAAAAATGCCCCGAATATCCACGTAGCCTGACTACATTGGCCGAATTAAGCCTAAACTTAGAAGCCGGCTCGAATTTGTGCGATTCGTGGAAGCGCATCAAGATACCGAAAGGCAAAATCAAATTACTACGCTTTCCAATTTTAACTCTCCTACAAAAATTTGTCGCTTGCTTGTCACCGAAAAGTCGCTGAATTTGGATAAAGTGCATCCCGCCTTGTTCCACTGGTTGTCATTCACATGAAATGAATCGCGAACTTTTAGAAATGGTAAAAAACACCGACATATCTCCTCGAATTCGTCAAATTAAATACCTCACAAACTTGCCCTATGAATCACTATTCAAACGCTCAGCATATCGAAAACTTTGGCCGATGTGGTGGGATTTTCATGAAATATTCCTCTCTTTTGGGAGTACACCATCGCTTTCGAGACCCGCTAAAGACGACTTATGCAAACCCGAATACGGGTAAAACGCTTGTAAAATAACTTCTAGAAACCTGTTCCACTTGTACACGCTCTGTTATTTCATCATACGATACCATTGCGATCGATCGAGGGTGGAGCGTCGCCACAGGATCCCAGGGAAGGCCCTTTCAAGTTGATTGTTAAGTGCGTTGATACAGAGGTATTGAATGTACAAAACAACACAAAGCTTATCTAGCGAGTCTTCGCAGCGTACCCTTCCTCTTCCTCACAGTCTTCTCGGTACAATTGATTACCGTATCCTCATTGACACTGATTTAAGTTTGTCAAACTCTTCATATTGAATCAACAAAGGAATCCTAACCATACAATTAACAAAATCATTTTCTATCAAAACTGCTCATAAACTGTCAAAATTAAGAATTGCCAATAACCACTACGAAAAAACAGTAAATCAGCAAACATGCCCAGTATCAGGTCTGTAGTTTGAGAAGCACTAAATTAAGGATATCCTACTAATGCAGGGAAAAGTTATCAATATCTCGTAATAAGTAAAACCAATCAATTAAAAAAAAATGCACCTGCTTTTGAAAATAACAAAAATTTACCAAATATATCCTCAGGCAGGAATCACTTGAAAAAAATGAAGTACAAAGTAGTTCACCTTGGTAGGATTATAGTAGCATTATGCCAAGGACAAAAGGTTTGTCTCAGAAACTGTGTTGTCTGTAATGTCCCCTTTAACCAGTTTTTGACTGTGGCTCTGTGACATTGCAACTTTATGGCTTCATACTTTGTCTCTGCCAAGTTCACTAATTTCTGGTATTTTTGCACTGTTTGGTTTGTTTTTTTTCATATGCTGTCAAGTAATTCGTATTACTAACTGTCCCCAGTGCATGTTTTTCTTGTACCGCCGGCCTTACATTTACATAACAGCCTACCGTATGTGTTTTGCCCATTTATAACCACTTTTACCCTGTAATTTGTGGCTCTCGCCTTTAACTGTGTCACACTTGTTATCTCAGCATCTTACCCTTTCCCCTCCCCATGCCAAGTTGATAACCTTACCTCACCCTCCCATCATTTTCATTATTCAAGGTAACCTCTTGTATCAATTTTTTGATCTTGAGTGTTTTTGTATCTGCATCCGTGGACTCACCATACTCACTTATTAAAGGCCTTATTTTCAATTTCAAAGGCCAACAACTTTGGCCACAGGCGGCTTTGACCTTACAAACACCTTTTGGCTGTGGTCGAGGCGCGTTCAATCCACTGAGACACATGTGCCCAAACGAATAGTTCTGAGAAAACCTTTTTTGCCTTAGTTAGAGATCATATGTTTACACTCACATATCATAAGTTTCATAAAACAGAAGTCCTGAAACCATTGCTCATATCATACTCCTTCATATTTATCTTTACAATGCACTTCATAGTCCTACACACTAAAGGCACATTAGAAAGAATTAACATCTAGGGTGGGCGACCAAAGTGCTAACCCCTCTTAATAGCACGTTCTGGTTTTGACGTGAATGGATTTTTGACAGAGTAGAGAAAATACGCATTAGTAAATCATAAACTGCACAAGTTCTTACAGATTTGTCATGTTTTGGATCATCTGTATAGTTTTTAATGCAAAATCACTCACTTGTAAAATTGAGATGCCTTGAAACACTCAAATTTGGTTTTCTAAAACTAAATCATGTTGATATTCCTTTGAAAAAAAAATGCCAATCTAGGGATGTTGTATATAATTATAAAGAAATATTTTTGAGCAATTCCAGATTGAAATAGTTTTCTGAATGACCTGTGACAGTGCCGTTTCTACATCGTAAAAGAAGTGTTTTTTTCTAATTAGAATCGGCATCCCTGAATTGTAATTTAACGGCAGAGCCGGAAAACATCAAATTTTGTGTCTTCCCCATTCGAAATAGTGCCACCTCACAATTTAACCTCTAATACCAACTCGTCTTCTCCCGGACCAACTGAACAACTTCATATTAAAAGGACATTTCCAGCAACCACTGAATTATGAACCAACTGAACAACTTCATATTAAAAGGACATTTCCTGCAACCACTGAATTATGAACCAACTGAACAACTTCATATTAAAAGGACATTTCCAGCAACCACTGAATTATGAACCAACTGAACAACTTCATATTAAAAGGACATTTCCTGCAACCACTGAATTATGAACCAACTGAACAACTTCATATTAAAAGGACATTTCCTGCAACCACTGAATTATGAACCAACTGAATAACTTCATATTAAAAGGACATTTCCAGCAACCACTGAATTATGAACCAACTGAACAACTTCATATTAAAAGGACATTTCCTGCAACCACTGAATTATGAACCAACTGAACAACTTCATATTAAAAGGACATTTCCTGCAACCACTGAATTATGAACCAACTGAACAACTTCATATTAAAAGGACATTTCCAGCAACCACTGAATTATTATCAATACACGATATTACTCATACTAATTTTGTAATGCATATAGACAAGTTCAAGCTTTACCATTCACAGGTACAGTTAAAGGGATAAGCACCGATAATGCATTTTTTAGCTTATAAATCAAAGACAACTATGTACAATTTCATAACTACTAAATGTAGGAGCAAAAACACCAAATAGTAAAAAAATACATCGGTCCTCGGACCGCTTGTGTCGCCTGCCGTCGCGGTTTGTGAATGATATGCCTCGCATGACCTTTGACCTTGATATGTGACCTTTGACCTCATAAACAAGGGATTGCATGTAAACTCCATAAACCAAGTTTGGTTCCAATTGCACTTCAACTTTTCAAATGAGATCAATTTTACATTTTCAGCCTATCTTACAACTTGACCTCACATGACCTTTGACCTTGGTATGTGACCTTTGACCTCGTCAACAAATGAGGAATCCCATGTTGCACGCTATGACTCAAGTTTGGTTCCAATTGAACTTCAACTTTTCAAATGAGGTCAATTATACATTTTCAGCCTATCTTACAACTTGACCTCACATGACCTTTGACCTTGGTATGTGACCTTTGACCTCATCAACAAATGGGGGATGTCATGTTGCACCTGTGACCCAAATTTGGTTTAAATCCATCAGAGTATGTGGATATTACAGGCAAATGTTAACCCTTTTTCACAACAGACAACAACAACAGACAACAACAGACTACAGGGGACAAAGTGATCCCTATGTGTCTTTCTGCCTTAAGGCAGGCGACACAGAAGTTTTTGATGAAATTTGTCATACCGTCTCCCGCAAATAGACATACAGCGATGATGACTCAAAATCTACAGTAAACAGCTGATTGTGGTTTTCACCAGTACAGAATAAACAAGGATCAATGTGTTTGCGGTCAAACTGTACAGGTCATAGTGCAAAATATTACGCTTATAAATCTGGGATATTCAAACAGAAAGGTTTTTTTTATCTCAAGTCTGAATTTTGATATGCTCGTATAGAAATTACAGAATCAGATAAAAAGTAATGCCTTGTCTTTAATACACAAATTTCAAGCCAACCACTTGCAGGTTATGTTAGCACATCTATGCCAGTAAAAATTATACCAAACTACGAATTTTGATGATTTTTTCGATGTTTCGGATCAGCAAAATCGCTGCTTGTACGTCCCTTTAACTAAGCCAATTACCAAGAATGCAACTGAGCAAAACTCAGTTTTTTTAAGTACCTCATTTGAATATTTATTGAGACTGGGGAGTGGCAAATAACAAAAAGGTGACCCATGAATATAAGGAGCACGCAAGCCAAAAACCACAGAATTTGTCTTGAATTGTTAGTATATCTTCCCACTGCTCTGAACAGTGATGCACAGTATCCTGAATGTAACCACTATGCATATGTAGATCTTGTCAAAAAGGACAGGGTGTTTGCCAGATTATCTGACTTGCATTCGTA
>JAMKCH010028094.1:0-18202 GCA_023653785.1 Ophioderma brevispina
CTCTTGGACTTATCCATGAAAACGATTAGCTTCTTAAAGCTAAAATTATTCACTCAAACGATCTTGACTTGCATATTTATTGAAATAACGGCACATTTGATCACGTTAGTGTCAAATTACGGCCACTTTCGGTATAAGCAGCTTACTGCTTCACACACGCAACGTTATTTCCCGTCCATGATTCGCAAACACTCTCCACACGTTCTAGAACTTTTTCTGAAACGAATTTGTAGGACTTGGTGCTCTCCTCGCAGCCTCTGACCATTTGGCTGGACACTTGGTGCATCTCCTGCTAGCCCTCTTTTTGCTGCACACTTGCATCACATCTTGTAATGTCCGGCAGACGACCCCTTCCAAGTAGGTCCTTCTTCATATCCTTGTTGGTAACTATGTCAGTGGTGCTGGCAGGAATTGTTTCTTGAATACTAAGTTGTTCTGGTAAGTGGATCACGTGTATTTCCATGTGTTATTTTTTCTGAGACCTCCTAGTTGTTCCAAACGAACTGTCCACACCTTGTCTTCTGTTATAGTTTTGGATCTGAAGTTTAGTTTTAGGAGTCCCTCTGGGCAGTAAGATGCATTTAACTGGCCACTGGTCAAGATATGCCTATTCTTCACTGATTTGATTGTTTTCTCTTGATGAACAATGACAGATTATGGCTGGACTAGAGTCCGCAGTCTCCGGCGCCATAAAGCCACAATTTGTGCTAGTTACACTTGCCTTGATTGGGTTCAATTTGTTTAGAGGTTCTATTTCTTGGCTTCATCAGCTGCGGTTGTCTCTTAGTCTCACATCTCTTGTTTGCGATGTAAACACCACAGTAGGGTGACGCTTATTTCACTTCTTGCAATGTCATTTCGTGTTTGCAAGTCTTTTGCATGAAGTGTGTCGCCTTTCTTCAGGCAATCCATATCCACACCCTTGGCTTCTTGGCACTTGACGTCGGGGTCCCTATATTTCCCCTCTAACCATGAAGTATTTGTATAATATGTTCTGGGTGAAGCCATTATATGCCCTAAATTTAGACATTACACTGTAAACCTATTTTACAATATTCTCATCTCCCATTGCAACAGATCATTAAGCTCTGTGTATTATGTGAGCAATTAACTGACCTGTGTTTCTGGGTAATCAAAAATCATCCTCAAACACCAGGGGGTGCAATGTAGGTTTTATACACTAGTGAATGATAAGTCACTGAACTGTGCCTGAGGGATGATGTTGTGTGCCTCAATAGTGATTGCTGTAATGATGTCTCCTGACAGCCACTTGTTCTGCATCAAGCAAAGCAAAGGTCTCTGGCCTTGTATAGTTTGTCCAGAACAATTAGCAGGGATTTTGGGTGGGTTTATAGTCATGGGCATAATTCCTGTTAAATGTTGCCAAGTACGCTTGCATGCCTGCCAAAACAGCGCACTCTGATTGCATGAAGGCTGGTTAACACTCGTGCGCCATACAATCAACAATTATGGCTGAGAGTATAGTTGGTGGTTGTGTCACACAAACACACCTACTTGTGGAATGAGGTTGGTGTAACATACACACTATACTTGTTTTGGTTGCACTTTGGTCGGTAATTTGATTAAGATGTTTATGAAGGCTGCCTTTATGAGACCCAAATGACTATTAAGTTATGTGGTATTTATTCAATGTCATTCCTGGCATTTTTTTTCATGATTAAAATCTGAACACAGTGTGGAAATTGACATTGGTCAGTTTAAAGTAAGACTTAGAGTCATTTGAAGATATGGTTTTTGAGTTCTTGGAATGACGATAACATGGCAGGGAGTTTTGCGAAACGGCAAAATGAGTAGTAAAGATAAGAGCTGTCCATCCAGTAGAAATTTACTGATATTCTCAAGAGAAGATATCACTACCTTCCCACAATGCATTGCTTCCACTGGAGGTTTTTGTACAGGTCATGTGAATTTGTTAGAGATGAAACATGGCTAATTAACAGTACTGATCACTAACTTGTCATTTTCAGGAATGTTTCTTTTCTAACGATTCACATGCCTACCTGTACAAAATCCCATTGGAAGCATGCATTGTGGGAAGCTACTGATATCTTCCTCTTGATATTCGCTTGATTCAAATGTTACAAGGCAGAGGATGTAATAACCAAATTGAAACAAGTCCAAACAAAATCATCATTATCATGGTCATCGTCATCATCTCTCTTCGTAACATCATTGTCATCATCCACCATGTCATCATTATCATCATCATTCCCATCATCACTTTGTAACATCCATCATCATCATCTCATCTCTTTTGTAACATCATCATCATCACCATGTCATCTTTATCATCATCACCATCAATCACGTCATTCATGGTTTCATTCCATCTTCACACCTATCTACCATAAGACATTGTATTTCCCTTTTGGTGAACAATCAACACTTACTGTCAAACCTCAACAGGGGCCATTGCAAAACTTGGTTTTTAAATCATGTTGCACACTATATGGTCATGCCTGAGCAGATCCATTTAGCCCGAGTACATTAGTTTCAGTTTATTTTATGACATAATACCGGAAGGGAAAAATGATAAGAAGAGTGCTGTGGTGGAGGAGAAAGAGGGGGGGAGGGGAAAAGAGGTTGTGAAGGGTGGGAGGGCAGAGAGAATCGGGGGTGAAGTGCGGCGGCGAGAGGTAACCCTCCCCTGGCTTTCCCCGTCCAATTACAAAGCACACAAGATAACAACACACTGGCATACAGTATTGCAACATCCAGAAAACAAATTCATAATCACCAATTGATTTCAAACTATACCTGGATTCTTGACGACCAATCGTATTTAAATTCCAAAGTTGTGATTATCATACAAATGTTATTCCCCCAAATCCATGAGAGTGAAAAAACTTTTGAATTTGATGTCACGTTCCCTAAATCTGGCGGATAAAAGGAACAGCAAAACGATAACTTGTGCGATTGCCACTCTAAGAAGAACGACACATACACAAAAGATATGGCTTCCCAAACAGCCACTTAATGGCTTGCTACTGGTTCATTAGGTTTACGTTAATTTTTTATGGGAGAAAATCATGGTGGTTGTGTGACTGCGGAAACGAGATAAAGTCAATTGGAAGATAGTGGGCTTTGAAATATTCGATAAATCAGAGACACCTGAAATGCAATTCTCATGATAACTCACGTGGTTTTACGTAAATCATGTGTAAATTACGCGTTCACATTACATTACAAACAGCACAATGTCAACGTTGCCATAAAAGTTGTTTTCAGGGTATAACGTGGCCTCTTTCTTGGCATTAAATTTGCCCGAGTCCAACGGGGTAAAAGTGCTCCAATCTTTTTATTGCATTATCTCATTTCCGGTCCCAACAACCACACCAATTTCGACCTAAACCGTTAGAGTAGACCCTGACACACTCGTAAAGTTCATTTAGCGACTATTCGGCAGCCTTTTTGACATCCTCTGCCTGTATTCCTTCGGGAGTACAATCGGAAAGTTATCATTAGCCATCTTCTTTAACCCGCCATATTAAGGGATAAAGAAAATCAAATTAAACGTTAGTCGCAACACTTGATTCTGGGAAACATCATCTGTTTAAAAACCCCACTTTGACAATAATTACGTAATGTGTAGTCAAGAACTCCTGATACAATTGTTAAATCATTTGTGAATATAAATTGCTTTTTCTGCATGTTGCAATACTTATGGCCAGTGTGTGTATATGTAATTACAAAGCACACAAAGAATAATGTAATAACATTAGAAAAACAATCTAATACAACAATGGCTAGATATGAACTATAAACTAGATATCAAAACTTTGACGTTTATCAAAAGCATTGTTAATAAACGCAGTACTGGAATTATGCGATCATACTCCTGAACAGACATTAGAAATTTGAACTTGTCACTGTCAGAGAAGTTATGCAAATCAAGAGTAATTGATCTGCTATATCAGATAACATTTGACACCTAAAATCTGAATAGTAAGTACATCTTAGCATAAAATGTGTTTCATCCTCAATTTCATTTAGATCACATAAATTACAAAAATCCTGTTTTACAAAGGAATCTTTAAATATCGACCCTTTTCAATCATTAAATGATGAGCACTTATTCTAAGTCTACTAAAATTAGCGGTCAAAGATCTACGAAACATCAGAATATAATGCTCAACTCCAAAATTTTCCTTGAAAATACAGTATGTACGAAGCTTAGTTTGGAAATTGTTAACATGATAACATCCAAAAACTTTCATATTTTTCACGTAGATTACATAAAATCAAATTATTGAAACAGATCTTTCAAAATATGTGGCTTGTCCCAAATATTTGGATCTATCAATTAAGTGTAGAATCCTTTAATACCAGATGACCAAGAGAAAATACCAGTATCACATATTCTCCTTTATCGAGCAAGCATGATTCCAAGCAAATTTCGTCCACAAAGGACCAGAGACCACCAGTTATTTAATTGGATAAACAAAGATGGTAATAACAAGAGGATAACTCCCCAATTCAGCCCTAACAGCAGCAGTGAGGCTTCCTATGAACACCTAAACTATTTTACAGATTTTAATATGTAATCCTCACCAGGTAGTTTATCACACAAAGAGAGAAAGTTTAATTCTTGAAGATTTTTTTCAGTAAATATGGTGCTAAACTTCACAACCTAAACACAAAATGGTGTTAATTAGACAAGTAAAGAACTTATGCTAACAACTAAAGGAAAGCTCCCGAAATTCTCACGGATTTTGAAGTAAGCTTTGGAAGCTTTTTCCTTTAGTCTCTCCATAGCTTTAGAAATGAACCTAAGGAACAAAAATGTTCCTAATAGCGTGTTTCACTAGGCAATTTGTAACATAAGATTGCCCTAGGTGAATTTGAAGTTGTTTAAAACACACCACTTTACTAAAGACACAATATGGACTTCTATACAAGAGAACCAATAATTGGCCATTTCATACAATCAAATCATTAATTTATTAAGAGCACACTGTAAGCCTTTTGCACTCTCCGATAGACTAGTATAAAAAGCATAGTATACAGGACTCCCATGACCTGATCTCATTTTCATCAAGTCACCTCACTGGGACACAATTATGTTGCCTTCACACGTAACTCTGGGTGTTGTGCTGTATATTGATAACAAAATAAGCACATGATACAGCGAGGGCATGAAAGGTATAATGCAGTTATGCCCTTTGTAATAACTGTCCTCAATTTGTAATTTTACAGTTGACCATTACTCAACTCATTGGAAACTCCCTCTAGTGCTATAACTCCTCTAACTAAAAACTCACTTTAAACTCAGCCATTTGTAAATTTAGAATGACAACCCTTTTGTTTTTAGGTTAAATATAATATTTAATGGCCTAACAGATGAAATTTTTATTGGATTATTATGCCACCCCATTTTCTATTAATTGACGCATCAATATACATAATCTTTCAGGCAAGGGGGGGGTTTTATCTTTTTCCATCAATAAGTAATATAATGTAGCCCTGTTTCTAGGTCAATAGAGTGGTTCCCAAAAAATAAGTTCCCCCCTAAGATTGGAGGACATTTTGTGTGCATAACTTCACTTAGAACTGGATGTTTAGAAAAATTTAAAAAGTTTTGAAGAGAGGAACATTTGGCTATGCCACAAAACGTCGTTGCTTTCAAAAAACACTTTGGCATCACACCACCCATTTTTTTCAAAAATGATGCTGTCAGAAAAAGTGCCACTTTACCGTATTCAAAGGTCGAAAGTGAAGAAAGTATCATTTACAACAATGATTTTTCATTTCCTTTCTTTATATTCATTTCGGTCTGAAGTAATAAGCTTAAAACATGAAAGCATAGGCAAACCATAATCAAGCAGACAAAATGCAGACAAACAAACAAATAATGAGATGAAATTTGTGTAGCAACCCAGTCGAAATTGAAGCAGATCGAACACATAAAGGAGAACGCTACACTTGGCTCACGTGGTGGAATTATCCAGCGAGCATGTAACCACATTCTCAACAAACATCACATATTGGCGGCATATTGTAAACCGCATGTGTAACCCTACAATGATGTCATCAGTGAGATGGAGTAAACATTGGATTGTTCTTGCTCACACTGGCGACAAAACAATTCAGCTTAGTTTGATTTGAAACCGCATTTCAAAAATTACCTTTCTTTCAAAAAAGAGCTTATGCAAAGAAACATGACTTTATTTTGAATTTAACGCTTACATCTCGTTGTTTATTTTCCCTGCCTATTTGTCTTGTTTTTGTTTAGCCTATGCGTCAATGTTTTAACCTTTATTTACTTCACAACGAACGAATATTGAAATGAAATCGTTGTTAGCTGGAACATTTGGAAAATTTGACTTTATACCTTTGAATACAGTAAAGTTGCCACTTTTTCTGGCGACATCATTTTGGAAAAACGGAGTAAGGTGTTGATGCCAAGGCGTTTTTGAAAAGCACGAATTTTGTGGCAGATCCAATGTTCATCTTCTTCATAACTTTTAAATTCCAATCATGCAGTCAGTGAAGTTATGCAACGAAATGGCTCCTTGTAATGTTAGGGGGGAACTTATTTTTGGGAAGCCCTGTCATTATGCTATGGGCTGTGGTAGGATAGCAATTGTGTAATGGATTGTCCTCCACTTCCCATTTTTGCCATTTGACTTAATGACTTTAAGAGCTCAAGTCTCCAAAATAGAACTTGTCTTTCAGCCGTCCACTGTAACCTTAGCATAATAATGGCCATTTCCTTTATTAGGAAATGAATAGGCCCATTTCACAATTTTTGTCCCCATAGGCTTACATTTGCAGTTCTCAAAATCTTTCAGTTGCGTGAGTGAGTAATGGCGGTTTTATAAAAAGACAAATGGTTATTGTCTAAGCTTGGAGCAGAATGTTTCCGTATTGAACTTGAGAATTGCCCAGAATGACGTCAGACAGAATTGAGTAAGTTGATTGTAAGAAAAGCCCGGAGATACACTGGGACATGAGCATGTGAACAGCTTTTGGTCTGGATTTCGGGGTTATTTGCTGTTACTTTCCCTCAGTACTGGAAGATTGCTTATTTTTTATAACTCTTTTCCCCCGTATCTGTCTCTCATCGTCCTGCTTGTCAACGTCGGCTGCTATGCATATACTGGGGTTGCTATTTGTAACTAGAATTGGTACAAATTGTGTCTAAAGTAATTATGCTTGTTCATAGTAAAAGAGGCCTTGTATGTCAATACGAGTTAAAACTGTATTTTCTGTATCATTTAAACGATGTAATTAAATCAATTATTTAACAGTTGCGTTAAATACCATAACAAAAAGCGCAAAACCAAAACACAAAAATAGTATACTCCTGTTCAAAAAAATCCCTCTACTATTGTCTTTGTTAGGTTTGGTAACGAATGCTTCATGTGAATAAATTTCTTTGCTTCAGTGATTAATGTGTCCACACAGAGGCTGAACTCCGGCCGTTTCAAAATCTGGAGTGGCGATCAGGGTTTTTGGCCGGGTGGATGCATTCCAGAGTTTTTTAAACCCTCATAGTTTATCGAGGGTCTAGCATGGTTTTATCCCCCTAAAAACTTGGGGGTAGAGCTCAAAACTCCGATACACTCTGAGGTTTTGGGAGTGTCAGTCGTGTGACAGCTTCGGTGGATAGTGAGCGGAAGTAGTCTCGCCAAGGTTTTAGTTACAAGTTCTTGTTTAATATCCACATGCAATAGTCCGGCTTCCGATATGTTGACTTCCGTCTACACTCCGAATGAGATGCATCTGAGGAAACTGGTCAGGGGTATTCAGTTTCGGCTATCGCTTGCCACAATTTGGAGTGAAGTAAAATAATTTAATTTTCACCTCCGAAGTTTCAAACCCTTGGAGTTTTGTGACCGTGTGAACATGGCTACAGTGAATCTTTTTAAAAACACATCCTTAAATTTCTTGATCATGCAAAACAAAAGAAGTGGGTCTTACACGGATAAAGGTCTGGTAATGAAACAAAAGGAGATAGTTTTGCATTTTCCTTCTTACGTGCAATCAACATGGAACAAAACTGGCATCATATTTTACATTGACGTCTCCAACCATAATGCAATGATACATAACTTGTTATGTTATTAGAAGTAGACACACATATATGTAGGCTGGCTGTCTCACCAAATTGCATATTATTACTCAGTTGCATAATTTAACAATAAAGGTTGGCTACGCCCTATATTTGCTGAACATAGCGAGTGTGCAAGCCGCGTAACTGCAGTTAGAGGATCAGTTTGATCCAGTTCCTACTTAGGAGATGTCTTCAAGTTGTTGTATTTGGTCATTAACAGTTTTTTTCTTCAGAGCCCTTCCTGACACAATGGGACAAGAACACAATCTTGTTGCCGGATTTATGTGAATATGTGAATTTCCTTTAGTTATGTTATCTAACAATCATGCATTTTGTGAATAATGGTTTTTAAAATGTAATCACTGGACCTTAACATTGGTATTTTGAGTTAAGGTAATTATTTAATCATAGTTGGCTTTTGCAGGTGATGATCGTATTACTGTTTTGTTATTTAATGGTTGTTGATCATTTTTGAGCTGTGTTTATGGCATTGTCCCATTCCCACTATAATTTTTCTATAACGTTTTGCCCACTCAAACAAAATGACGAAGTTCTGAATTTCTTGCAGCGAAGTATCAATTCTGCCAGTGAGATAGGAAACAGTGTGTGGTACTGGGCTGAACCGGCGCATCCTGAAATATGAACTGCCTACAGGGTGCCTGAATTGCCCACGGGTGTGCAACCTTTTTGCTATCCCTTGAAATTTGGCAAAGGGGTTGAATCGAATGTGTTTTTGCTATTCTTTTTAGGCATCCTGATTGGGGATTTCTAGTACTTGCACATCTCCAATAAAAAATCTTAATTTGGTCGCACCCAGACTACAGGGGGTGTGCACTTGGCCCTCCGCATACCACTGGGTATAAAATAAGTAATGACCTTTAGATCATGGAATATTTTGCATTGTTTAGGTAGTGACGTTTTGGACCAAGCTTGGGCTTATTAAAATCCTGCTTAAGTTGGCACAATTTTTTCCTTCATGAGCAGGGTTTTGACTCCAAACTAGTACCATATGTGCTTTGTGGTCTTTCTTTTCTCTCTCCCTGCAGGCATTCGCCATATTTTGTTGGTTTGGGCATTCACAACACACAGATTACGAGAATGCCATGAAACTGATGGCTAAACAAGCCGTCTCACTGGAGGTTCTTTCATATCCACGCCTCGGCACACAAGAAGAAGTTGATAGAATAAAGGTAGCCGTTTATAAGGGGTGCTCTATCTCTTCTCAGGGGAGTTGACTTGTGACTGATGGGATGAAATTTTATCTGTACATGTAAAGTACCTAGAGTCAATTAGGAGATATATACAGTAGCTATTCCATATGAATTCCTTACACCCCCTTATGGAAGAACAACGGCAATGAGTATAAGTTTCCTACACAGGGTATGAATCCACTTAGAATAGCCATGGTGTCTGTGTGCTGCCTTGTATTTGGATGACTCTTTATCTTTCCTTGAGTCAGTGGCTCTTGAAGTGGTTCTTCAGGTGACTCTGGAGAACCATTTCAAGAGCCACTGACCAAAGACTTGGCAGTATGTTTGATGGGAATTTCTGACACATGGCAGCTATTGCACTTATGAAAACATGGAATCCTGGCCTGCGAGTGTACACCTGGTGGTTAGGTAATCCATGTCTACTCAGTACTATACTCGATTCACAAGGAGCTGGGGAAAAGTTTTGGGCCATATCCATTAGGTGAAATGGGGAAGAAGCATTTTATATATCCAAGAAGTCGCTTCGCTGCCTAACAATAGAAAGTGACTTAAAGGAGAAGGGCCAAGTACAAAACTTAATTTTGTTTACTGTACTTTTCTGAATTGAACTTTGTACAGTTTTAATCCATTTATAATTCATTCGCATCAATTCGCTGTAAATACGGTGTTAAGGAATTGAAATATTCTTTATATCTTTACTGTATCCTCGTGGAGCCATAAGTTGAAAGAATTTGTAGGCCTACTGAGCACTATACACGGTATTTTTATACTGATGGTCCTTCTACACTGTTCCTAAATGTGCACTGACAAAGTAATTCCCCAAATTATTTAGACTAAAGAAGTTTAATATCTGCGATGTAATACAAAGTAGTGTTTGTGTCTTTAGGCCAATATTTTAATTTCCAAATATTTTATCCAAGGTGCTTCAACTATTAAGAACTATGTGACCATCTGTGATTAGGTATTGACTATTGCATTAGTCGTATTAGTTCAGGTAACGTATGAAAGTAATGATGAGGCCCAATATCACCTGTGTGGACAGCGCAAAAACCATTATTATCATATTCAGAATTCACTGCCAACTGCCTTACACAGGTAGTATTTCACATTTTAACGTATGTTACTTTTATCAGTGACCCTTTATGTTTTGACCACTGCACATTGTATTGACTGTAGAGCACATAGTATTAAGAACATGCAGACTAGGAGTGCTGCAAGTTTAATTGCTGTGTGCCCCCCCCCCCCCAACAAACAGCTCTCACCCGTTAAAAAGTAATGGTTTTCCCTATATCAGCGCGAATCGAGTATAGCTATCTAGTTACTTCCATGAAGAATTTGACCATGTACTTGGAATGAAAAAATAAAGAGCTGCTTGTTTTTTCTCAATTTTTCCTTTGCAGAAATACACAATACCAACGTGTGAAGACTTCAAGCTGTATGAATTTAAGTTCAGTGACTTTGAGCTATCGGAAGACCAGACAATACAAGCGTCTTTGCGTATGTTCCTGGATTGTAATCTTGTCACAGAGTATCATATCCCATATGAGGTAAGGAAGATTTGTTTAAAGTCAGTGATATGAAATCAGCTTGAAGACTTTAAAATTGTGATTGCTGTATGAGAGCTCAAGACCATGATATACTTCCAATCGATTGGCATGCACAATACCGGATTCTGACCCAAAATCAAGTGTTACGCATGCTCACACGCAGAATGCTCGCTGTGGATGGAGTATATCATGACTTTAACACAACCAAAGGGCTCTCCATCATTTATATTGAAAGGTAGCTGTTAAAAAGTTGTTTGTAAAGTGACTGGATGCATTTTATTTGGAGGCTGCAACATGCATTACAAGAAGGGAAAAAAATACATAACCCCCCTTATCTGTGAGATCAAACATTACACTCCCCCTATATTTTCCAAGCCGTGGGGGTTCGTACTTTTGGTTTGGGCAGGGAATATATGCAGTCGAGTGTTGAAAGACTACCCTGAAAATTTACCAAAAAAAAATGGGGGTGAGCGATTTGACTTCCTAGTAGGAGTTGCAATTTTTGATCTTTTGGTTAAAAGAGCAGGAGATAAAACTTTAGGAAGATTATCAGATTTATGAAGGACATCCCAAACCAACCAAATCTGAGCACCATGGGTTAGAGCAACATTGTCACTGTCCTCATTCTTCCGTTCTTCAAAATATAAAGTGTACTTTCAGTGCCCATTGAAAATGGGTGATTCAAAGTATGAGATTGAAAACAAGCGTGACTAAAATTCTCCTCATAGTATTTGCTTAGACCAAGTAAAAGTACAGTAATTTGCCTAGATTGAGCCACTTGTGAGCACAGGACACCTAAATTAAGGGAAAGCAGGATACCCATCACCGTCTTGTTTGTGCACGGTGTCATAGACACTAAGCATATTGATCATGAAGAAATTCTATATCATTCGACATAGCATTTTTTTCACGGATGGAATTTGATCAAACCTGCAAAAATTTTAGCCAACTTTGTCGTATCCACACAATCGCGACAACGGCTTCTTCGTATTTCTCTGGAAAAAATGATATTTTGAGAAGTTTCGAGTTTACACAAGGTGACCTTAAGACGAATCCTCACTGCTCCAACTTGCGAGTTTCTGATTGCAGTTTTAAATGTTGATTCAATGAATAGCATTGACGATGGTCCTTTAGGGAAACAAATTTGTACCCATAATCTTAAGCAGTTCATTGATGCCCTAGTGACAGGCAGCATCTGAAAGATTGTCAGTTTGTAAAGGCAACCTTGTAACTACACCTTTATACTACTACCTCTTTGAGATTTTAGCTCCATCTGAACGTGGCCAAAAAGTATAGTATGTTGCTAAAACTTACTGCCACATTGATCTTTTGGTTAGAAGGGAAATTTGGTAATTTTGTATTTTCTGTCCGATACAACCAGAAATTACACCCAAGTGGCCTATGGGGCAGCGCGATAATAAATCCATACGCAACATCAGAAATAACAGAAATTTTGGAATAACCTTTTCTTGAGAATATCTCAGGTGTAAGCATAAAACAAAAATAAATCTGCTAAAATCACAAATGCACCTTTAAATAATATAAATATTCATATAACTAATTTGTTATGTGGGATTAAAAGTGGTCTGATGTATCCCCCTCCCCTGAGTTAAACTTGACTGATAATCAATTGGTTATCAGTCATACCCATGTAGTTCTTAAAGCCACAACGGTATTTTTCCAATTCAAATTGTTTATGTAAAAAAAAATATAGGCAAGAGTACTGAGTGCCTTCCCATATGCCTTATGCACATTGTTATATGCATGTATGTGGGATGGCTTTGAGGGGCTAACAAGCACTGAATAATGCCAGTCTGTAATGCTTCGAGCAAAATGAGGCTAAACCAAATCAATTGGTTATCAGTCCTAACCCATGTAGTTCTTTAAAAGCCACAACCGGTCATTTTTTCCAAATTCAAAATGCCATTTTGTCTCTAAATTGCTAGTGTTGGATCATATCAACATCTATTTTCACTGTTCTTTGTGAAAAACAGGACAACTTAAGTATTTAACCGATTGCTTGACGATGCCATTACCATGTTTCTAGACCTAAAAAAAAGTCGGATCCTGAATTAGTAGTAAACCAAGTATAAAAATCCCTTATTGATAAAATATGGCGTGTTTTGTTTATGGAGCACAATACAAAATCCCTCCGCCGCGAAAAGTGCAACACTGCTATAGTTCTATAAAACCTAGAATTTGAGCGTAATTTGTGTAGTTTTGTGGAGGATATTTGTCCTAGAGATTTGCTTTTGGTGTCATTCGTGTGCATATTCATTCATATTTAACTTATATTTAAAAAATGGATGAAAAAGCGTCTTGGCGGTATGATACAGCGACATAAGTGAACCACCGTGAAACACCGATTCTGCAGGGCTCAGGAGCTAGAAAAAACAGGGTGTAATTTTCAAATCTAATTTGCAAAAAACTGACATTGTTGATGTAGGTTCAAAAGAAGATATTTGAAAGAGCATGAATTCAAAATTCTCTCCTGCAAATTTCATTGCTCTAGGTAAGGCAGGGGCAAAGATATGACAGATACAAGAGAGTGCATAAAGCATGTGTTTCAATAGGCAGACCATTTTGTACTGTGCCCCCCTTATGCTTAACCACTTACAGAGGTCTTTACTACAACAATTTCCAGTACAACAGTGCAAAAATATGGAATTTGATGAAAAATAGGGGGCGCGATTTGTTTACCTTTTGAAGAAATTGCTGATAGTGGCTTTAAGGAAATGTCACTTGTAATTTTTTTTTGGCTCTTGTGCTAAATCTATAATTCTGTATTGATTCACATGACAAGGGCCTGCTATTTTGGTAACAAGTTAATTAAGAGTCAAACAGTATAGGTATCTGACAAATATTTTCACATTCAGTTCCCTTTGGAAATGACCTAAACCAATGGATTTCATTTTGAACCACATACGTCAATATAGTCCAGACCTGTGGATTCTCCTGAAACGGTGTAACCAGAATGCTGATATGAGTTTTTGGCCCGAAAATATGGTCCTGGGCCAGATATTTTCAACTTGTCTCATAGTGGCACTATTCATGATTATGTGTGCGCTTTATTCCATTAATATGTTTATTTAAGTGGGTCTGATCCCCACTCGATGCGTATAATTTTACTTCATTATTATTTGTCTTGGAGTTAAAGATTGAAATGAAAACATCAGAGTTGGTGATTGAAGTAGAAAATAATAAATAGCTGCCTAATGAGATAATTTAACTGCTTATGGTCCTGGACCATAATATCGGGCCAGAAACTCACACCTGCAACCAGAATTGAGGTGCCCAAAAGTATTATAATGAGCATACGCACTTCATTTTGGGCACCACCATATTTGGTTTGATTATCGTCGTATTTGGAAAGTCCTTATGCATATAACTTAAGTTATATAGTTCTATGTTTTGAACACAAATGACTATTACTGCACTTGTGGCTGTGAAATGCCATGATTTTTAACCTGTAGGTTTTTGCGAATGAGCGTGCCATGCTCTAATTTGTCTTTCGCGCTTTTGTTTAGATGGAGAATTAATTTAGGCCACACATCACAAAATAGACCTGGGTAAGGTTAAAGTCGGCAAAAGGAAATATTGTTTGAAGCCCATCTTGAAAATTTTCAATATACCGATACTGAGGGAGAAGTATGCATTTTATACAATTGGCATGTTAAAATGGTCCGTTTTCGGTGACAGATTACACTCTTGAGAGATTTTGTCAAGACATTCAGAAACTTTCTCATAGTGGAAATGTAGGACTCAGGCTATTTCACTCTAACAGCCAGGGGGATTTTGTTGATTTGGGAAAGATCATCATTATGATTACTTGTGGATATTCTCTTGTCAACTCAGACTTCGTATCGAGCAAGATGTAACATATTTGAACTAAAGACCCCCAAAAAAGTAACGCAGCATGTCTAAATACCCCCATAGGTTACAAACCATTGGTCTTTGCACGAAAACATTAAAATTATATCAATAGTTCGTTTTCTTCCGTAAATTTTGATACCCTTCTTGCCCCATTTCGATCAATATTGCCAACACAATACGCATTATAAGAAAATCTCTCCCTTTTTAAAAGTTGCAATAAAGGTATATCCATATTGATTGCCATTCAGTGAAAGACCACATTCTTCCCTTGACGTGTGTGTCACTTAATGCATGGTTGTGTATTATAACCTTGTAATAATGTCTTCAGTTGCAACTTTGAAAATGTGACACATTTTCGTAAAATGGACATTGTGTTGGCGATATTTATCACAATGGAGCAAGAAAGGTGTCAAAGTTTGCAGAACAAAACAGACTATTGATATCATTTTATGTTTTTGTGAATAGACCAATGGTTTGTAAGGTATGGGGGTATTTAGACATGCTGCGTTACTTTTTTGGGGGTCTTTATATTGTGGTGCTTACAGTAATGACTAAGAATTTTATATTATCTATGCACAGAAGATCAAACTAAAATCTGTAAATTCAGACAACTATTGAAAGTCTCTTTTATTTCAACAAAAGCAGAAAAAAAAACAATAGTATCAATAGCAACACACAAACGATTTTAATTTTTTATTCTGCTAACAACATCTGGTGCAAATTTTATGAAATTTAATTGCAGGCAAGCACAATTTTCCATAAAAAATCTAGTATTGTACATATCTCTGTACAGATTGGGTAAAAGAGGGCGCTATAAGATAAAATCATGACCTTTGTAAACCTATATGGTAAGATTATCACAACGGATTCATCAGATTTTTACAGGTGGAATACCTCTAGCATAGCACTACATATATATCAGTAGTCAAAATTGTGTTGTCACTGCTTAAAAGTATGCTAAAAATAAGAGACAATCTGTATAGGGTCAAAGAGCTAAGAAAAAGTTTGAGATTTTGGGGTTTGGGGATTGATTTATGTAAATAAATCCCCCTTGCGCCATGGGGAATCTTGGTAATTGAGCGAATGTCTACCATACCTCATCCATCATCTTGTATGTCATAACATAAATCAGCCAGGGGTATCTTGCAACACGTTTCTTATTGATGTTTTTTTCCTTAAAAAGCATGATTTGCCTGTCACAAACCTACTTCACACACCCACCCACCATATATCAGAGATTGCACCATGTCGCATTGTTTGTGTTGTTAGTGTCTCAAGCTTTCCCAATTTCAAAAAACATCTCTCAAACGTCGGTAACCCTTGCTCCACATTACGAAAATGTAATCTTTGTAAGTCGATACAAATCTGATTATGGTCTGGGAGGTAGAAGACATTTCTCCTGTCTCCTTGGTATTGTGATGAGATTGTATAAACAGGCCTTGCACTTAACCAAAATGAGAATTGTAGAACTAATTATGGATATTGTCTGCTTTGACCATTGCACCTACAGAGAAGGGAGCATGGAGGGGGGCACTTCTTTATAGAATGGATGTTTGTTTTGACCTTGTACAAGTGATTGTTATTTGTTGAATATTTAAGTGAAGGACGACAACTAGGACGAGTGATATGTGAGGTAGGGCCATCATAAATCAAGAAAATTTAGCATGAGAATTTAAAAACATCGATAAACTTGAATGGTACGGTGCCCTCTATTGCTCTATCTCTTATTTTATATTACCATTTTACTACAAGGACATGTAGGGTGCAGTTTACAGCTCTTGACCTTGTGCAAATCGTCTCTTTTATTTTAGAAGCAATTTAAACAGTGGTGACCCAATTTTACAACTGGTGTAAGTAGGGACATACAAGAGCTAGACCACTGCAAAAATTAGAAAAATCCATTGTGTGAATCTTTCCATATTGCACAAAGGTCCATGGTTTGTAGTTAGGGGACCTCTATCTGTCCATTTCCATAGAAAACTGTTAACTAGATTTAAGAAAATCATATTGCCAGCAATGCAATTTCGTAAACTGTAGTTGGTGGAGAGCGCGTGTGGTCTAGCGGAAAGTGCAGGACTCGTTATCAATAGACCGTGAAAATCGGGAGTTCGAGCCCCACTATTGTCAACGTGTTTGTGTCCCTGGGCAAGACATTCGTCTCAATTGCCGTCGTCCACCAAGCGAAATTGGTAGCTGCTATTGAATATTACGACTAAGGCTGATAGAGCTTGTGCGCTTGTAAGCCATGTCTTCGAGCAGCCACCTAAATGAAGCGAATGATCGTGACGATTTCTTGAAGGGCCCGCGTAATAATAATTGTGAGGCCTGTGTGCTTTGGTAGAGCGCATATACATGCCCGTTATTATATTAGTATTAAAATAATTCCAAATCAGTTATCAAAAGGTGTGTGCCGTTGATATGCTTGTTTTATTTTGGTTTTTGTTATCAGGCCAAGAAAAAAAAAGTTTTATCTCAGAAGATTGTGCACATTTTGTTTAATATTGTTCGTTTAGCGCCTTTTTTTAAAGTTTTTGCTCAGTGAAGATTTTTTTAATTCACTCTAGAAGCAGCTGAAAAAGTGGGTCAAAAATGCAAATTTATTTTTTTATATATTTGAAAAGCAGCAGGGGGATATTGTGAGGGTGCAAATGTATGTATGTAGTGTATCGTATGTGTAATAGATGGGTCCACATCCACGCCAACAGGGAAATGGTGTTCCCTTTCTCTTTGATAGTGTTTTCTAGACTGATTTTTTTCGCTGAACACGATGGTACCACCGCAGATTTTTTAAAATTGTGCCGGCAAGTTGTCCCCCGGGGGACTCCGGGGTGGGGTAGGGGAAAAAAGCTAACTTTGGTAATACATTGACCATTTTGGTGTTTTTTGGTGTCCCTCTATAGGTTTTTGTCGGGCATGACAACTTATTAAAATAGCTTTCAAACCCCAAAAATCTGCCTTATGCCCCAAATTTCAAAATGGATGCCCCAATTACGTCGAGTTTTGAGTATTAGGTGCATATTGACCCATTTGAACATTTTTTTGGCATCCCGAGGTGGTTAAGGCAAATTCCAAAATAGCTGCTGTATGTTCAAAATCAACTTTCCCGAAATTTATTTCTTCAACATTTGTGTATAATATTAACACATTTTTTCATCTATGGCACTATTTAGGACCATATTTCTGCGAGATTTTTTTTCTCGCCAAAATTCTCGCCCCACCGCCTCTAGCGGTTTTAAAACTATACATTCTAATTCTTATGTATTTTATTGTTTGGCGAGACACAGGTGACTAACAAGGAGAAACACTTGAAGAGAATTTCTTTTCCGTTTGTTTTTTTGTTTTAAAATTCTTATTTCTTTATTGTTTGGCGAGGAAACGGAACGAGATCTACTTTCTCTGTTGTGATTTTTTTCTAATTCTTAATTATTTTATTGTTTTGGCGAGAAAAAGTGACTAGAATGTCTCTTTTCTCACGATTTTTTTAATTCTTATGT
>JAMKCH010028095.1:0-17942 GCA_023653785.1 Ophioderma brevispina
GTTATCTTAATGATTATATTATATAAATCCTAACTTCATACCATGGTCAATGGAGAATTGGGCAATGGATTATGAAAGCATCCCGTCCTTCGGAGGGGACAGTTAAGCCGTCGGTCCCGTGTACAGAGAGTCACAAATGTACATGTACATCGCAGTCAGTGTAGAATAAGAGGAGGGTGAAAACCCCTGATGTTACCAATCCGCCCCAGCCTCAAAAAAGCGGGCCATGTTAGGAGCGTCCGTATCATGGATACACGCGGCCAGGTTTTCAGCACACTAGTTGAAAAATCCTGACACCACCAAAGCCATTACCAATGACTGTCAGGATACGCTAAGAAGAAGATACCATTATTGCGACTCTCGCTTGATAGAAAATGCAATATTTTAGAACGCAATGTGTACTACAAACGCTTGCAATTGTAGTAATTGGGCATTTTTTTTAGTAGAGCCGCGAGGTTTTTTCGAAATACACAAATTTCCAGACGATGGTGGCAAAGCCTCTTTATGTATATGAAACTAGCACCCAAATGTATCAATTTAGAGTACAGCAATATAGACTGCAAACTACAAACCGTTTGGGCCGCTTGGTGTGGGTCGCTACCGTTGAGTGATGTCTCTAGCTCCATCGGTTGGAATGAGAAAATATTTCCTTGGCAACATAAATATATTTCGATTTGTTCTTTCAAGATTTCACTTTTACAAGTTAAACCAGTGGCTGGCGAGTCTAAAATTAGGAATTTTTGCGCCGGGCACCGCCTGCAATGCCACCACGACAAATAAAAAATTACTGTAGGAATAAAGCAGAAAGCCAAATATTCTATAGAAAAAAAAAAAGAAGAACGGCAGCTTTGGTCATGCCCAATTTCATACAAGTACACCTGGCACAAAAAAAAGTATCTCGGCATCTTTTTCGAACAGTATTGTGCCAAAGTCAGACCATTTTGAAAGTTTTCAGAAACTATACATTTTTTGCCTAGGTCGTGGTCTTAATGTAACACCTCGATCCCACCCCCTTTAAAAAAGCGTGCAGAAATGGCTGAGAGGCGAACGCCCGAAAGACGCAAACCCCAAAAACCAAAAGTTGCAGTTTGTGGATTTTCAATGGGCATTGCAGTGCACGGGACCCAACACGTGTACCACAATCAATATTGCAGTAGGCCTTCTCTCTATTCAGTCTAAAAACCTATTTGTGTAAAATCAATAAACACGTTTTATTGCGTTGTACCAACAGTGACCATGAAAAATCCGAAAACCTGCAAATTTGGTTTGGGGGTTTGTGTCTTTCGGGCGCTCGATCTCAGCCATTTTTGCACGCTTTTTTACAAAGTGAGGTGTTAATTAAAGCCAAGAATCCTAGGCAACAAATGTATAATTTCTGAAAACTTTCAAAATGGTCTGCTTTGGCAAAATACGGATCGAAAAACATCCCGAGATACTTTTTGTGCAGGTGTATGTGAGCATACTCGCCCAGTCTGACCGCACACCGAGTTGACAAGTGGTTTATTGAACGATCGATACTGGTAATATGGTAGGTTTGTTGGCCCGTTAAACTCCTGTTTTTTATGACCGAGCAGCCGGAGCGAATTTCTCTCCCTTCATTTAATACACGCACGAGCCATTTGAATTGAAGAGACATCGCTTGCCATACCGAGCGAACACTGTTGGAGCGAATGTCGTGAGCGAGTGTCTCTCGTCTGAGGGCAATTCTCTAACTAAATCGGGGTCCTAAAACGTTTTCTCTTTTTCTTCATCAATGTAATTTCATTGAGTAGACAAGTTTACCATATCAAACATGTTGGTGAGGTTTTCGCGGCGTCTGTGTCATTTTGTTCCACGTGAATTGACAAATTCTCCCCCACCCTTAATACTATTTTTTTTAAAATAACTACACGACTAGTGTAGTTGTACTGTTTGTGCAGAAACACATCGATAACTTAACGTTGATTAGATCTTAATACTTTTTCAACGTCAGTGGCCTATGACCATACATGCACCTAAATGAAATGACGCGTTCTGATACAATTGACGCGTAATTTTGGTTTTATTTAGTCATGGCCTGCAACGTGTGATGGTACATTAGACCAACCATGTTGACAGACGTGTTCACTGTTATCCAGGTGTTCAAATGGTGTTCCAGTTCTAACCTCGCATTTAAAATAAGTGCTGACATATTTTAAACAGCATGTTTTCAAAACAGATACGCTTTAGCTTTCAAGTGATGAACACCGCGTCGTCGCCGGACATAATAAGTGTCCGAATGTGGCTAATTAGCCGAATTAACAAGTTTTTAATGAAAAGCTTAGATAGAGGCTGCATACACGAGCCTAATAATTATTTAGGGGGTAAAGAAGTACAACGTTGTGGTGAAGACCGTCTGATTGAACCCCATTTTCTGCTGGCACACCGGTCCGTGGGCCCTTGCTCACTTAGCCTAGCTAGCTTACGGTAGGCTAAGCCCTGTACCCTGCGAAGCAGATTGTCGATTTAACGCTGGACAAATAAATTACAAGGATGAAGCATACGTGTTCCAATCGTGAACATACCTTTTAACACCCGTGTTCTAATGCATTTTAGGATTTTCTGTACGGCGTGTTCAATTCTTGAAACGCCTTGCGTTCGTTCATCCGGGTATTTTTTTTTCGCAGAAATCAAGTGAGCAAATTAGCGGCAAAGTCAATTTCGACTTGCGGCGAGGAATACTATTTGGCAGCAGCGGGAGAAGCATATCAATTAATCATTCTTAAAATTCACCAGATGGAATCGTTTAAGACTTGTGTATCGCAGAGGGGTTTATTTGTATTAGAATAAAGCGAACATTTATCTATGTGTTTTAATTTAGGGCCACCAATTAATGCCAATGTTTTTGTATTCTGGCGCTCGGGGCCTTGTTGAATTCGAACCTGCTTAACTAACCGTAACTGGAGTGAAACTTACCACGAAGTGTCTATGGCGCCGGACGGTAAATTTCACAGATTTATCCTTTATTGTAGTGGGAAAGCTAGGGTGGTAAATAGAATTGCAATTTTGATGGTGTATATCACTCGAGTATATTTAATTGTAATTTTGGGGCTGGTTTATATTACATGCTGAGTATGTTTAATTGCAATTGTTCTGTTCCATGTTCTTGTACTACTTCTGCCAATGGAATGTAAAAATATTTTGATTTCAACTTGAATTATTTCTTTACATTTGTTGGTTCTTTGTTGACATGTTCTGATACTGTGAAAATACATTTTCTGTTATTTGAACCTCATCCAGAGTAAAAAATATATTCCATGTCCATTGTGCTCATTTTTAACCTTTCAGTTCAAATGGCTATTTGAACACTTTTATGAAATCTATTTTTGAACACCCAAATTGCCACATTGTATGGTCTCTTTGGAAATTACATATTCTATTTGAACATGGAGTATTCTATATGGACACCCACATGTTCTAACTCTCCACACTACATTGTTCAAATTTTTAAAGACATTTTTTTACACTACATGTTCAAATGTTAACACACTTTATTTTAACCCCTCCTGTGTTCAAAAACTGTTACATTTGAACAACTCAACTGTGTTAACTATAGAACGTGTTCAGGTGTGTTGCAAATTAGATTAGAACACAAAAAAAGTTGCAAATGATGTTCCCCACAAAAACACATTGTGTTCTATCAAATGTGTCACATTTTGAACACATGTGGTAGGTAGTGTAAATATGTGTTCAATTTTGTTAATTCCAAGGGTGTTCATTTTCTTAGTCAGGGAGTACATTTCATTTAGAGTGTGTAGTACATCAAAGATAGTAGGAATAATGGTAAACACCCGGGGAGGAGGAAGTCAAACCAATACTACTGGATACAGAAAAGGCTGAAACTTTCAAAGTCGGGGCACACCACCACACACGTACACACACACGTGTAACGTACTACACATACCACAACAACACCCACACGCACACCCACACATACGCACACCACAAACTGCACTTTAGAAATTACACGCACCAATTTCAATTTCTTATCTGCTTGTGCGAAACCACATCAAGAACGAACTTACTTTAAACAGTTTCAAACGACCTTAATTCCTTTTTCAAACGTTCACTTGCGGACCTGTGATCAACCTAAAATACTGAATTCCAAAGTGGATTCGGAATTTTATTACAAAGTTCGTGAGTTTGGACATGAAGATTATTATTCAGCTGAAGCATTCCATAATTTATGGTTTTATATCCGGACAAGCCTTATTATGTAGGCCTTACATGCAATAAAAACCTGATTGTTAGAAATTTTAGGGCGCTCTCATCATGAAATCCTGAATAGCCTTTATAGATAAGGCCGAAACTTTCACAGTCGGCAAACACAACACATACATAAATTACACACAATCACGCACGCACGCACACACACACATAATACACACAATCACGCCGCCACACACACCCACACACACACAACCTTTGAAATTAAACAGCACCAAATTTAATTTGTAATGTTTGGCGTACGTAATCACTCCAAGAACGAATTCCCCTTTATTAAGTTGGTTACTATGACACCTGGTTTGGAGGAACACCCAATGTTAAATGGGAACATAGAATGTGAATCTTTCACATATCATCATACCGGATATATTTCATCAATTAATGGTACCTTGTATAATGGCAAAGGATTCCACTCTTAAATGCAAAAGAGTGTGAATTTCCCCTCTTTGGAGTGACTACAGGGCCCACTCTAAAAAGATGTGAAATTTCAACCTTAAAAAGAACACTTTTTGGTCAAATTTGTATAATAATGACAAAAATTATATCAATAGGGGCTACGTTGTATGTCCTTTTACAGTAAACGTAATGTTATTGACTTTCTTTCCCCTTTTGATGAACAAATGAAACCTTAACACAATAGTGAAATAAGTTGTATGCACCAAAATTAAGAGTGTATTTTTAAAAAGCCCAGCATGATTAGTGATGGAATTTAATCAGGCAGGCCAGTCGGACAATTGGTACAAATGAAAAACTGAAAAACAAAATTGGCAAAAAAGGCTATGAAATAGCAATATCATATAAACCGTGTATAGGCTTCAAAACGTTTAAAAACTTATAGGGGGAAATATAGTCAACGGAATTTCTACCGCGATGAATGTTTCATTTGGGCATACTCGCATAGAGCGATAACGAAAACGTCATCGGATTAAAGAATGCATCTGATTTGTCGTATTTGCATTGCAACTTGGGGGGACGTACTGATCTGAAATGGAAATCAGTTTAAATAAACAATTGTGATTTAATCATGGACAGTCGGCACGAACAGATACACTTAGAAGATCGACCTCAGTAGCTGAAGAGCGCAGCGAAACGTTTTCGAGACATTATACGTTGAGACCGACTGTCATATACTCAAGGCTCAAAAAGTTATCAAGGCCCGCGCCCGCAACCAAGAAACAATAATTAGCCCTCACGTCGTCATTATGGTCTTCCAACTGTGGGTGACTTAATATACTACTTTTGGAAGCCAGACCGACAAGATTTTATGTTGTTGTGGTATATTTTTCAAATAAATTCTGATATTTAGATTATTTGAAAGGTAACTCACCTATGCTTATGCTGTGGTAAGTAACAACATTTTTTTTTTAAATTTCCACAGGGATCGTGGAATCGGTACTGTTCGCATAAGACAGATGTTCTCAGAAAACTCTACATTAAACATTATAAAGATTTACGAACCGTAATCAACATTTTTACCTCTCCACCAACGGTATTTGTTACGTCTATTGGACTTCATTAAGACTCATCGATGGTTTGTTTTTCCCGGGCACTTAGACTTACGGTCAGTAAACATTGATTCGACAGGTGTGAGTACAAGATAGTAATAACATTTGGAACTTGCCCTTGGATCAAGCTGAACCCTTCCTGTATGAATCATTTAAAGCATCTCTTAATTTATTTTCGCCGTTTTTACCTCACTACTTTTCTCTATCCACTTGGCATTATTTCCCCATTCTGAAATTATTTCCCGGAGGCAGATTTAGGGCCTATGTATCGGCGGATCCTTCAAACATGATTCTATGGGGATTTTCATAGCAGTTTGTTTACAACTTCTTGGTTTTTTATAACATTCAAGTGAGTTTAATGGGCATCAGATCTCAATATTTTACTAAGGGACCACACATGTTATCAGAATTCGGAAGCCCATAATTTCGAGATCACCATCATGCTCCTGTTTGTAATTTATCTGACTTTTATCTTTATTTGGTCCTTAACACTTAAGTGCTAACAAGCTTAAAAAAAAAAACTTCCGTTAGTGCCCAGGGGGGGGGGGGGGTTCATGGACCCAACCCAATAACCAATTTCCCGTGGTAGTTGATCATACAATTAACACAAATAAATTGGGGTCACGTAAGAACAAACACATACACAAAAGGTTTAAAAATGAAAATCGAACTTATGACCCTGACATACGGCAGTTGAAATTGTCACTTTCGAAACAGAGTGGGTCGAACATTTCATCCTCAGCAAACTCACAGATAGGTTTTGAACCAAAATAATTTCATTATATCTACTCTAGAATAACCATTAAACTAATCATTGCAAAAATATAGCCAATTTATAACATCTTGTATTTTTCTCAGAAACTTCAAAATCGCCTTATTTCCCATAGACTTAACAGTTAAGAACACGGCATGGCGAAATTAAAATTGATGCTATTCAGCATATAAAAGATTATGTGCATTTAAGTATTATTAATTATTAATTAATTACCTCCTAAGTTATATATCAAGCAAAAAATCCCAAGATTAATTACTTAATTTTTAATTAGTAAAATATCTGATTTTCACTTCGTTAGTGCCCAAGGGGGGAGGGATCTAGGGACCCAACCTAATTATTTTAATGAAGCCGCGGGCGGATTTTTAATTTTTTGTATCAGGAGAAGAGTATTCATAAATGGGACAATTAGCAAAAACTCCTTGAAAAAAAAATTTGAATTGCGTAACCCGAGAATCGCAAAAAATCAATGTTGGGTACTAGGGAACCCCCACCATTGGTCACTTAAGTTTAAAAATAAGGTCTCGCCTCTTTTTTAACTGAAAACCTGAATAAATAAAGATTAACTACTACTACTACTACTACTCACCCAGAATGAGTCAATTGACTCAAAATGCAAATGTATTTTTTTCTTCCTCTTCCATCTTCCTAATAATTAATTTTAGGCACTAATGGTAATCTGGAAATACTAATTAGCTTCTACAATATTACGTTTTTCCAAAAAAATGTGATCCACAAAAAAAACCAGAAATAGGAATAGTGGCCGTATTAAACACAAGTGTGGGTCGTTACAAAGAAGGCATAGTGCTAATGAAAGTAACCATTACTCTAATCGTGCCGATTAATACGGCGCCGTTTCCTACGCGAAAAGAGCATAATACGGGCTCTAAAAACTGGTTTATTAAAAATTATATTTGACTTTCCAAACCTTTACTATTTTTAGCTTGGGTGCAGTTAACATATCTTTAATTTTAATAGAAGATACACACGTAATCTACTGTAATATGCATTTATAGTGAAAGCTAGTCTGAGGTTCATAGCCTACGCAGAGAAAACAAATTTTTATTAACTGATCTCACTCATGATGACCTCAGTCAAAGGGGTTAAAATTATAGCGGTGATAGTAAGCATCGCGGATTGGCTTTCACTATGGCTATCTCCACGTTGTTATTTTTTTTGTTTGTTAAAATGCATGTTGATAGTTTCTGTTTTTTTTTATGTTTTTAATTTACTTAGCTTTATCTCAGGCTTTATTTTTAAACCTATACAACGACCATTGTATGTTCATGAAGGCCACCATGCCATTTTGTACAGAAATTAGCAATGATAGAAATAAACTGTCGGTCATATAATCCACGGCCAAATGCCATAGGCCGCCCAGTCAAGTACTCCAAGAACGGACAATCCAAATGACACAAACACTTATCGATTTTATAACACATACATCATCTGATCATGGTCGGAAAGAGAGCCACTGGCTGATTGGTTTCTACCCAAACGATGAACCTCGGGAGTCCACTTATTCTTGGCGGTACTCTTTAGCTCTCTTAGCGCATTAGGCACATTATGTCACTGGGTAAATAGCGAAAAGACACCTGTCAAAACTCAAGCCAAATCGCCCAAATTGCCGAATTCAATTAAACTAACTATGTTTATCTAAATGCCTAAACTGACACACTGAAAACTCATTACCACAAAATCCAGTCAACTCCAGACGGGTGCTCTCTTGGGGATGTTGATGGTGGAAACAAGCTTAATAGTTCAGTTCATTATCTATGCTATGTATGCAGAACTATTTTTTTCTGTGTATATTTTGGGTTTGTTAGATTTAATAAACTCTGAAAGAAAGACATATTCATTATTCCAGTTTGTCAATACCCTGCTTTTTTATATTGACATGTCATAGCGACATATATGGGACAAAAGTAAACATTTTAGAAAATAGTTACACTTATCTGTCCTTGCAGCACGGTTCAAAAATTGCTGTCACAAATACCAGACCACATTGACTGTACTATACCGATTCATAAAAATACGGAACGCCTAGGACCTTAATGAATAGGGTTTTCCTTCAAAATTCCAGCACGTCGGAGAATGTTCGGACACGGGGTGAGTTCCGTGTATTAAAAGAATAAAGACAGGAAGTTCCCGATACTGGGTGCATTAAGCATTGACGGCTTAGTTGGCGGAAAATGGGATTTAAGAAGATATGGGAGGTAAAACAATCAGAATGAAATATTGGAAACGGGTCTGTACATATGAAAAAATTAAAACAAAAAATACCAAAACAAACAGAACAACAACCAAACAAGATAAAAAAAAACTGCAGCACTTTAACGGTCTGTTCACAGATATATCAATGTAGATCCAATCCATTAAAATTGAAATTTTAATGAAAGTAAAGCCGTTCCTATAATTTTTATAGGCACAGTCGCACAACAAATCTCTATAAATTTGCCCTTAAGTTACCGAGAACGTTTTGAAGGTTTATTACTAAATTAGACAAACACGAAACGAGAAAACAAAAAAACCACACCAACCAACAAAGTTTTGAACTTTTCCTGCTTCTAATGATGCTTGAATTTTCTACTGTGGACGACAGAAAATACAAAAACATACCCTTTTTACTCTTCTTTTTCATTGTATCAATGCTAGTATGACTGAGGAAAAATGTTAAGCCAGAGAAAGTTGATAAAGCTATATGTGTATACTAACGCATGCGTACGTCCTATAGAAAAGACCTTTTCATACCAGTACACAGTGCTTTGGACAAGTATTCGATTGAGTTTGGAACGGGCCGTCCCTGGTGATGTGTAAATGCATTTGGACTTAAGTTGATTGAATCCATCTGTATGGATTGAATTTTGTTGTTCATATCTCTTCAACCAACAAATTTACAAAAACTACTTGAATAATCAACATATCATATCCCTATTAATTTAGCAAACAATTAACAAAAATATCATGGCACATAAACAGTACGCTTGTAAGCTATCCATGTCCGTCCTTCTTCCGCCATATTAAAACAAAATTTATGATCCGGGAAGGATAAAGGAAAGGAAAAATGTGCTAATGGTTACCTCTAAATATCAGTGTTATGGGTGAAAACCACGCGTTTCACGCAGCAACCACTGCGTGAACCTTGTGGTGGGCCTAAAACGGTTTTGCGTGAACTTCGGGTGAATGATTGACTTTTAACACAAAATTTAGTAGGTTGACAAAAAAACTATAGTGGCTTATCTGATGATATATGCAATAAATAAGTTTTGATAACGTAAACTTGAACTTCTCCCTGTCAAAAGTCTACGCTCAAGGGTAGTCCCAAAATAACTATGGTACCCAAGCAAACAAGACTGACACTCATTCACATTGTGGGCTGAGCTAATTCCCGCTAAATGCTTTGTAATTTTGGGGTGGGAAGATGCCTGTGGTACTTTATAGGCCTAGATGTTTGCGATGTGGTACCGGAGTAATTACTCACAAACTGGCCAACCATTTGCTTGCATATGATCAAAAGGGATTACTTAACAAGACATTACGTCAGAAAACGAACGTGTATTGGCAATGGAAGCGGCTGGCCTGGTGATACAATTTCAGTGTGATTAGTGGCATTTCAGTGTGATCAGAAAACTTTTTTTTCCAGTGTGATTAGCCGCCTTTCCATTGTGATTGGTATTCCACGGTTCGTCGGCTGTGGCATTTCCATGCGCAATTTCAGTTTGATTATAAACCATTTTCGGTGGGATTTGGATTTCACGGCTGTGCAGGACAGTCTGGAGTCCTTTAATACTGTAGGAAATATGCAATGGCATAACCATAGCTTACTTGCATAAATGCATAACAAAGGAGCTCATTTCAGTGGTCATTTCAGTGGTCTTTTCTTTTGTTAAAATTTCAGTGTTCATTTTCAGTTTTCAGTGGGTCATTTCAGTGCTTTAAGTTTCATAGTGGCATGTTCATAATAAATTGGTTTTCTGTTTGTTTAATCATGTCTTCAAATCACTCCCATTTAACAAAAAATGGGTTTTCATTCCTGTCAATATATACATAAAGATCTTCAGAATAATGAGTGGTATGAGAGAGCACTTACAAAGACTCTTGAGCAACCCTACTGCAAGTACAAAACAACACCAATGATGGGCAATATCTCCTCGATTCCACAAATTTTTTATACAGTCACTCAGTTCAAAATTGCGCACCGAACACTTTACACTTGATTACAACATTAGGTCTGACTGCTGATAATTCATAAGATTGTAAACTCTGTAACATTGTAATGAGGATACCAATCATGTTTTGTTTTTACTGTGATGGACTTGCAAAAATCAGAGAGGAGGATTTACCAATCTTAGAAATGTCTGGTGTCCATAATTTCCTAAATTCTGGACTGGTTTTATTTTGGAAATAATGAAGCTAAATACTTTCTGATGTTAGAAAACATTTTTGTAATTGACAGTCTTCTTGGTAAATTTTTATAGTAACTAAAAAATACATCTAATCGTGCCTGGAACACAGGTCGTAATTTGAAGATCCGTCCATTTATAATCTCAAATTTTTCAGGCTAAAATTAAGTCATAGATTCTGCATACTTGTATAGCCTATTTATTTTGCTAATTTAATACTACTTTCATCATGTTCTTGTTGCCATAATTGTATTCATTGGGGTATACATACGCTAGAGTGGTGCGTGTGAGTGTGTTTTAAAATACTACACATAGCCAACTACTTTGCGTGATCAATAATTACCAATATTGTTTTTTCCTTAAGATATTTGTCTCATAATTATTGCCACTCAACACAAGATTTCTAGTTTGGCAGTTTTCACATTTTTGTTTGTTTGTTTTGTTTTTGTTTTTTTTGTCCTTTTAAATGCTGTTGATTATTTTGTTATATGTGTAAATGTGTATCAATTTTGTGTATTTTTATTCTTTGTTTTGGATCACCTCTGGTAGATGGGTGCACTGTTGTAAAGTGAATTCCAAAAAAACGAAACTGAAACTGCAAAAACTGCTTCAAATTCTGATTTTTATATTCATTAATATTATTTTTTTTCAAGTAAAATAGCTTCAAAATTTAGGTAAGCTTGCAAGAAGCAATCTACCATGACAACACTCGATTCACTCTTTTGACACTGTTTTGATATGCAAAATTATAACGCCTCACAATCCCCTTGTTTTGTGCCGTGGTTTGAAAGCGATACCATCGTACTTCAAAAGCATACTTTGTAAGTCTACAAAATACAGTGCAAGTCAAATTTTTTTTTTCAAATTCTTTGAAACAAGAGTAGGTAACATTCTTTAAAAACAATTTCATTTGAATCTATGTCGTTTGTGTTGTCAATACCCATGCATATTTGTTTTTTATAAAGAAGGAAAAACTTGTTTTATTTGAGTCAATTGCCCAAGACCAAAACAACCTCATTCCCTGGCTTGCGCTCTCTTGAAATCGCGTTGTATTAGTACGATGTCCTTAAGTATGGTGCGTACGGCTACCGAAACACTTCCCGTGCTATTTTACCGGATACGCTACCGAACCCTGGGGTTAGGTAGCCGTATCGCCTATAACCGAAACACTTCGCTATTTTTTTGTGCATTTTTGCAATTTTTTTGTGTATTCTGAAGCTACTACTTTTGTAAATAAAATTAATTCTTCTTAAACATAACTATGCAAAAAATCTAATTTTGATTTTAAAAGTTAAAAAATATTAAGGCCATTATAAAACAACAAAAACTTAAAACAAAAAATATAATCCGAGATTTAAGAGGCATTTTAAGCAAATAATCCGAAGATTTTCCGAAAGAGAAAATGACAATATCTCACGTAGGAGGTTGTGTGAGAGTCAATAACCACCCAAAATGTGTAATTTTGGCAGGGTATATATGCACTACAAAACTCAATTTTGGCCAAAGTGGCTCCTGTAAAGCTGTCTTGCCTTCCTATCAGTGTAATAATGCACATCCACAATAATCGAAGACAATTTGTATACTAATACTATCATCCTGTGCAAACTCGTCTTCATTTAAGCTTGCGAAAGTATGAGCACAAAAATTATAAACATGAAAATGTAGATATAAGTTTGCGTTCACGCAAAACCAGGTGAATGTATGGTATCAAAATATATAACTCACCGTCAGCAGGGTACGTCAACCTTTGTACATTTTGTGCCACTAATTCGTTCTTTTGTATATAACAGTTTGGTTCTGAATGTTCACCATTAGCACCCAACCAAACACGTGGCTTAAAAGTTTTAAAAACGACCCGGGGTGGTTGTCAAGTGACCCTGCTAAGCAAGTCACAAGTTGTTTTAGCAGATTGTCTTAAAAACAAAACCCATTGTTTAAAAGTTTCAAACATTTTTATTCTTGTGCAGGATATTTATGAGTGTGCACAGAAACCCACCGATTGGTCATTCGGAAGACTCTGACGATTGCACGATACGAGGGGAGCTTTAACATGCAGTTTGTGTGATGGCTATAAGGGGGTATGGTCATTCTTGTACTGGTAAGATCAACGCATTTGGAACCTACGGAAGTCGATATGTTTGAGATAGAACTGATCATCAAACCATTTTTAAGATGTTTCAACCACGGCTAGTGTTTAAGTAACATATTAATATCAAGGTTGCCCCAGTTTACACACACTCTCCAAAAGTATTGCAACATACAGACAAGCACTTGTATTCAAAAAATGATCTAAATTGTATCACGAGTTCCTGACTACACATTACTAAGTATGTCAAACGTTTAATTGTCAAAACGTTTTTCTCGAAAAACGTTTAACTTGATGACATGATCCCTAATATGCGGGTTGAGAGGCTGGCTAACAAATACTTGCCGATTGTACTACAGATGGAATACAGGCGCAGGAACGTGAAAAGGCTGCAAAATAGCCGCTAAATGAACTTTAACGGTTGTCAGGGTCTACTGTAATGTTTAGGGTGAAAATCGGTGTGATTGTATGGACCGGAAATGAGATATGTCAATAAAATATGGGAGTATTTTCACGCACCGTTGACTCGAGAAATTTAATGGCAGAAAGGTAACGATAACTTGATTTATAGCACCGTCTGACATTGTGCTGTTTCCGTCAGGCATGTGAACGCGTACTTAGACTTGTTACGTAACAACTTGATTTGTCAGTCGAATTGCTTGGGTTTCCCTTAATTTTCTCGATTTTTTTAAAACACTTCTTCCATGACTTTATCTCATTTTCCGGTCCACACAACCACTCGTTTTCTCCCACAAACATTTGAATAAACCCTAACGAACCCGTACAATTCATTAAGCGGTTGTTTGAAGCCATTTATTTTGTTTCGCGTGTCTGTATTCCTTCTGGAGTGCTCGGCAAGGATCGTTCGCAATTCCTTTAATTCCGCCATATTTAGGAAACATGACACTCCACATCACACGCTTTTTTTTTCATCACCATCTTGATTTAGCCTTTTCAAGGCGCTCTTCTCTATCTTCATTCACTGGTTTCACGTCTGATACAAATAATAGGGCAGAAATCATCACGCAGTGCCGTCTTATCCTCACCTAATGTGAGTTTGCACTCTACGGGAGAAAGAGAAGAGAAGAGAAGAAGATCATGCGAGGAGTGGCGCTATCCCCTCCCTAAAACTAAAGAAATAGCAATACCATGGAAAATATCAGTTGTCATCAGCACCTAATTTGATGGCTCTAATTCCACTGTCCATGCTTGCAGCCTTCCATAGCAAGTTCAATAATTCCACTCAGCAGAGTGGCATAGCCACTCGCACGCTGACCGCATAACTATTTTTTTGTGGTTTTAATACCCAGACTAGCAGCTCCCGATCCATGTGCACAACAGACCACCAAGGAGTATACCAATTTATTATTTTTTTATTGATCTTTCCTAGACAAGGGTACCCCTTCAAGCTAAAAGCATGATTTCATAACCCCCCTGCAAACACATGTTCAATTATAATTGACAATAAATGTCAATAAAAAAAATTAGCAAGTTGTTGAGTTCTTGCAGACAGCCACGTGAACAAGACTATCTTGGACTTCTGAGGAGAAAACAACCTGTATATGAAAAAACCACTTTGGAATTTAATACGTATGTGTGGTCAGAATTATGGTATAATTTGAATCAATTGGTGATTATGAATTTCGTTTCTGCATGCTTGCAAATTACTTGTGGCCGTGTGCGTAAGGCACCTCATAGTCTGAATGTAAATTTCGAATATATAAAGGTGTTGCTGAACAACGTAATGCACTTACCTACACTTTTTTTTGTTGGAATTACATGAAAATTGTAAAGGGGTGTACCACGGGGGGGGCGGGGGTAGGAAAACCCACGGAATTCGTTCTAAAAATCCCGATTGCTAGAGGTTGATACAGTGGATAAGATAAGGTCCTCCTCTTCCAATTCCAACATAAGTACCAACATACCTTGACGTTGGCATTTTACACAGAAAATAGGCGAAAATTTTAATTTGCGCTAAAAAACCGTAGGAATGTCGGATTTCATGCGGTTTTCACCTATAAATGTGACAATTACACCCTTCATGAGGTTGTTTATTGCTTTCTGTTTTTTAGGAGCAATTGCCAAAAAAATATAATGTGTCCATTGATGCAATTTTCTAATTACATTTCTCTACAATCCATCTAACAATGTTTTTTCTATGTTTCACGTACATGTTGGCATTCAACAAAAAGACGGGAGGGTTCTCCCTACAGGTTAAAATAAAATGCTAATTGTCATTTCTTATGTGTTATGCGTTTGAGGAAGGATTTATAGGCAAATATTCTGTATTTTTTGTATTGGAGGCCAAACCATTTTTGTTCTCTTAAGGTACTAAAGGTAATTCATTCTGTTGGAACATTTTTATCAGGCATGGTTATATTTAATAATTGTTCCCATGTTTGTTTTTGTGTTTGTGTCCGTTACCTTACCAGAAACTTATTATTTTGGTAAAAAACTTTTACAGCCCTTTCCCCTTTAATCAATATCATAACAAAAAGAAAGAGGGTATTGTGGTGGCACTATTTTCCAGAAAAAAAAAATGTATATTTTGTCAGGATTGGACTCCAATTGATCTACAAAGTCCTTCGGACAAAAGTTGCTTACCAAATATTGCTAGTTAAACAAGAGGCTTCTGAATCAAAAAATATTTTTCAAATCTTATTTCAGCATTATACGTCTTCAAAAATATAAAGTTTCTCTCCTGTTTTTGAAAAGCAATTGTTACAAATATAGTTGTTTAACACCAGATGCTCAGAAACTTCTTTCCAAAAGGGATTTTGGTCTTTGCCACTACATTGGTAGTAGTAGTCGTTGCAGTAGCGTAACGTAGCAGTATCACATCAGTAGCAGTAGCAGTAAGTTGTTGTTTTTTAAAATTTCCGCATTCATAATGTATCACGAAACATGATCAAGAACATATACAGTAATCGAAATGAAAGTACACAAATTAATATGGAGGAGATGACAAAAGGCCAATATTGGCCAGAAGTGATCGTCCCTTTACAAAAGTTTCACGTGAATAAAACAGATACACCAATGTGACAAATATATTTCACAAAAGGCAAATACTTATGAGTCATTTGACAAATTAGATAGTTTTAAACAATGATCATAATCATCAGTCATATTACCTTATCATATTTTCGTTAAGTTGATTTTTAAGGATGCCGATTTTTTTTAAATTTTTGAGTTTCATGGCAGATTATTCCAAGAAGACTGTCCATTGTCTTATCACTCTGGTTGCAATATTGCTCTTTTTTTGGTTTTCCTTTATATAATAGGCCTTAAGTTTCTGGTAGGTGAACTATTAAATGATAGTTTTTGTAAATATTCATTAAAAAATGATGCTGTTGGCTTATTTTTATTGTTTGTACATCAATTGCCAGATTAAACTTGTAACATCGAACGTGATTTTGGCTACAATCCTTCAGCCCTCGTTTATGAATCGGTAACAGCTCTTCTAACAGAATGGGGAGTGCTTCCTGCCCAAGTTAATACACCGTATGTATGTATATATGAATATTGGTACAGTAAATACCTATGCCAGACATGTCTTGGAATAAAATATTCAACTTGGTTTAGTATGCCCACATTACCTGATTATTGTATTTGACAACAGCTTCTTATCCTTAAACGTCCCTATGAGGAACGACGATCACCGCAAAAATGAGGTAGCGTTATTAGCAGACTTAGTGTCTGTATATTGGAATTGGTCTACTTTTGAAAAATCCAAAAATTGCTACAGAAGACGTAAGTGTGCACGTATTGGGGTTAGTACTGCCTTTTGCATTGTGAGAAAAAATTGAACGTCTGTCACCGTGTTGGATAGAGGGAGCGGTGTTTGAGCTTAAAATTTGATATGATATGTGGTTGCAAGTCTTTCCAGGCCCAAAGGGCTTGTTTGTTTTTGTGAAGGAAAAGTGGATTTTTTGTTTGGATGAAATTCGGAGCAACTTATTTCAAGAAATGAAGTACATCTACATGATTTGCCAAAGTGGAAATTCCATGTTCCTAAATGGGGATATCATATTGAGGAAAGGTATAATGAGTAGCTCCGGAGAGAGGTGGTGAGAAAATGTAACAAAATATTGGAAATCTGAAGGCATATGGCAATGATTTTTAACAGAGAACATTTTAGATTTGTACTAAAGGCGGCTAGAAGTTGTTGTTGTTTGTATCGGACCGAATGTTACCGTTTTTTTGGCAAGATGGTTTTACATTGTGGACCTGAGAATGTACATAGGAATCAAAGGTATCAATCCATATCCAACTGCATGGTGTTCCAAATTATCTTAAACAATGCTGGTAAATACTGTATAACATCGCGATCTATTATTGCAGTCAATACCCACCCTCATCATTGTATTATGGGATATGTGAATTGATAAATTAATCTAATCTAATATTGTGGCCTCTTTAATCAAAATCCAATAATCCCATAAAACATTGTGAAAAATTATCCTGAATACGTGGTATAGCATAATCGTTACAGATGTGATGTCAAACCTCATCTAAGTCCATATTTTGTTATGGGATAATGTGTATTGTGTTGAAGGATATGCCTGAAATACTGCATCACATACAGCGTTAATTGGCCTTGGCCACTTAGTGCTCCAGGGGCTTCTCTCTTATGCCTACTGTTTATTGTCCTAATGGACAATGTTCTTTTTGCTAACTAAGTTCATAGAATAAAAAATAATTAATTTTTCTTTTGGTGTGGACCGATTTAGTTTATAATCCAAAAAATGGTGTAATTAGAAAAAATCAGCCGCACCCAATTTGATATCTTAACATGACATGCTGTCATTATTTTTTAGGTATTTGGAAGACGTGTCCTGGCGATTCGAAATGAGGCCCCCCCCGGCTGTAAGGAATTTATAAAATCGAATATATCATGAATGAGATTAATGGGAGTGGGGTGAGGGTGTGGG
>JAMKCH010028096.1:0-18308 GCA_023653785.1 Ophioderma brevispina
CAGCAGTTTCGTCCCGATTGTGGAGCCGTGTTCGGTTTCCGTAATTCGTGGCCTCTGAGTTATCCAAGGGTAAACACGCTACAGCATCTTGGACTTTATATTTAGGCGACCTCCGAGCATCGGGAGTCATTAGGAACAGCTGGTTTTCTTCAGAAGCGACAAGTAGCCGATGGACCACGTCCACTACGGGAAAGTGAGTTACGCTGGACTATTCACCAGGACTGTTTGTGAGTTCTGCACTTTTTATAGTAATCGCGCTGCAGCCCGCGTCGCGGCCACACACCAGGTAGTAAGTTTAGAGTAATTAATTAAACAACTTATATATATGGATCTTTGATTATGATACCTAATCGATGTTTAAGGAGATTGATTTATTAAACACCACACCCACAATTAAAATAAATACTTTGTTTAAAATTTGAATCAAGTTTACAGTTATTGTCTGAGTTATTCAGGAGTTTGAAGCCGTAGTTTAGAGGTGGTTGTGGCCTTGGTCAAGGGTGACCGTAACATTGATAAATGAAGTAGTAGCTCTTTAATTTGTAAATGATGGAATAGCCTTTAATTGTGTTAGCCAGTATAGTGGTCATTTAATTTGTAAACGATGGGATGCCTCTTTAATGGTAAATAAATGAAGGGATGACCAATTGGTAAATGAAGAAGTCCTTTAAGGGTAAATGAAGGAATAGCCATTTGTTGATAAATGAACGAATAACCCTTTAATTTGTAAATGATGGAATAGCCCTTACTTGGAAATAAATGAATGGGGAAATGATAGAACGACCTTTTAAAAGTAATTGAAGGATTGGCCCACCCCTATCAGACCCACGGATGCTATGAATGGAGGAAGGATTACATTGGTAGTACTGGCTTCTACCGTAATAGGCTTCCCTCCTACAATATACGAAAGTTTGGCTACTCAGGCTCATCTAGACAAAAGATATGGCCAAATGTTGACGTGTGGTGCAATGTGACTATTTTTACATTTTCCCACCCCAGGGACAGACCCAGGGGAAGACCCCGGAGGAGTGAAATATATTGGTCAAAGGGGCTTTTGCCTTCCTACAAGTGCATACGTTTGGCTACCACTAGCTCATTAGAGAAAAAGATGTTACCGTGCCTTTTTTTGAAATGTTGACATTTTTATGTCCCCACTCCTGTTCAAACCCAAGGGAGGCCCTGGGGGAAAATTCTATGGTAATAGGAGCTGTGCCCTCCTACAAACGCACCAAAGTTGGCTACTCTAGCTCATCTAGAAAAAAAAGATATAGCAAATGTTGACCTTTTGTACGGTGTGGAACACAGAATCATGCCATACATATATTCTTCCAACAGGAATTGTCCATTGCATAGCGGATTGGCTGCGCAATCCGTTCCACAATCATAAGCCGGAATTTGCTGCTCAATCCGTCCAACAAATCAGAAATTTTAGTCAAGATTCGCTTTTACGTGTTAAACACCTTGACAACGTCTAAAATTGGATTTCTTCGCCGCTTCCGTGTGAGCCCATAGAGGATTTTCATAGCGCCAACGGGGATTATACCGATTTAGTATATGCTGTGTTTGGGTGTTCATAACCGCTTGTTTTCAGTCAGTGATATGCTATTTACAAAAAAAGTAACACCAAATTTGATTAATAATTAATGATTAAATTACCGGTTACTATTGATAATATATCGAACAGTATGCCACAAATTATTGTATATGAAAAACAGCTCAAATAATATTTTCTCAGCCTCCCTCGCAATACTGATAAATGCATGTCCAGGGCACGAACCAATCTCTTAATAGGAAGTGAGAAAAGAAAGAAACAAAATAGAGCTAGAACGAAAAAGAAAAGGGCAGGAAAGAGAAATATGAAAGAGAAAGAAACAGAAAGAAAAAAACAAGTAAAATGGCAAATCAAAACAGTTTGGTACCATGCTGCAAGTAATCTATAAGGATGGATTAGAATTCCAGCATTTTGAATTAAAAAAGTGATAAAATACATATTTTGGGCGCATTCTAAGCTGTAAGATATCGATTATCATCAAACTTATAAAGGTCTACGTTGTTCTAATTTCTAATGAAAGAAAACGTGCTCTATTCGTGACTCTGGCGGAGATGGTGTAACGAGTCAAGATTCCAAGGGGTTAAATTGAAAAATCGCCGCGCTACTCTATAGGAGTTGTAGATGAACAAAAAAAAAAAGGTGGCGCGGGCCACAAAATAAGGAAAGGAAATACAACAATTAATTTTGCCTAAAATGTATGTGCATATTGTGCGAACATAAAATAACATATAAGAAGTAGGTAGCTCTTCGACGACCAATTTTGGAGCGGGGCTGGATGGGTACCTGGGTCGATTTAATCCCCCGCGCCCTCAAACATGTCAAACTCATGACTTGGCGTAGTTAATTTGTTGCATCCAAATAAAAACTATATTGAAATTTTCAGTATTTCCCTTGTAATGGTTCAACCTCAAAATCTGAGGTTTCAGGCCTAATTTCAAAAACTACATACAGATGCAAATTCTTAACGTTTACTTCTACGTTTCCAAAAATTGTTTGACTTGGGACATTTGTAGGCAAACAAACTCACCAAATGGAGTCAACAAATAAGGATTTTGTAATTGTATTTTGGATTTTTTGGAAAACATAATAAAAATGAACAGCTGGTTTTCCAAGGGCAAAGGTAGTTGAGGTTAGATATACAGGTAGTGTGAAAAATGTCAATAGTAGTGATTGAATGGAAAAGAGATTATTTTGCGAAAACTGATGTTTACTCAGGACTTATTATTATTAAGCACATCCTTGTGACAAAACCATATGCGCAAGACAAGTTCAGAGGTGTCATAAACAATAAATGGCTCATAAGTCACCGGCGATATGTTAAGACGTAAAGTATAAACCAAAATAGATAATCTGCAAAATATGTTTAACGAAAAGTCTTTGTGTGTTTGAATCTTACAATATTTAGATAGTTTGCTACAGCGACTCAAAATAATTTGTGGAATAGAAAACACCTGATCAGATTCAAATTTAGATAAAAACAAAAAACAAAAAACAAAACAAATAAAAAAAATAAATATGAAATAAAAAAAACTCCGTGATCAGACGATGTGCCTATATTTGATCACTTTAGAAGATCACATTGCCCTCATTATGTTTTTTATGATCGGAATGGAAACTTTTTATTCACCAATGTTCAATCAAGTCTTATAGGACTAATTTGTGATAATTATTACTGATATCACCCATTTACAATTAAGCTTTTTAGTCATGAAATTGGACAATTTTCAAGTTAGCTGGAATATTTAATATCTGACTGGAACGTGTGAAGGGCCATATCTTCAGGAAGCTTGGTGATGACCATGGGACATGTATTTCATTTGTTAAATTGCTACGCGTATAATGTTGTTATTTATTTCTTTTGTACTCTGATTTTATTAGAAGAAATTGACTGGAAATGCCTAGAATGATCTCTTGATTCAAAAAGTTGCTTGTGGTGGCCCTTCTGATGTCCAAACCCCACGCAGAACAGAGAAAGTTGCTATGTTCACATTCATCTGCTCTCCAGGGGTGTAGGTATTAACAGCGAAGATCCAAAAGACCGCTGCAATATAATTCCACCGGAATTTAAATTTATCCATGGGAATTTGTTAGTCTGAGGATAAATTGTCAGCAGTTCAGGGGGAGACGGGGATTCCCTCGACGACACTTCAATTTCTGCAATTTCAATTCCAGGTATTCTACCCCATCAGTCTGCTGCAATGTCCACATTTAGGACCACAAACGGAATCATTTTTAATTCCAAAAACTGAAGCTCTTTTGGTTAAAGACGACGCAGCAGTTAAGATTTAAGCTCCGGGGCATCCAAATTATAATAAATGTCTGGCACTATATGATGCACAAATCTACCATTATTGCAGATCAAGATTAGCTATAACGATTACAGCTCCTGGGCTACTACCGCTAGGCCGGGTGGTTATTCTCCAATTCTCTCCTAAAAACGATCTCATCACATATTTTTTTTCCAATTCTTAAAATAGATATTATCATCATCATTATGCCTAAACATAACTTTGATGCCAATTGGATCTTCACATAAATAATCATGATTTGAATCATCCCCTACATAATAACATCATGGGAAACTCCTAAATTTTGCAATCTGTTTTTGTTTTGCAACCCAAAAGCTTGGAAAACCCCCAGGTTATTTTAGTACTTAGCTCACTCTAGTAAAATACACCTGCACAATCCGGTTGCACACACAACTGACTAAGAAGTTACTAAAGGACCTGGCGGATAGTAGAGGGAGAAAGTGCCCTCAATAGTTGTAATAGGTGATGAGTTGCCAATTTTGCGATATTATTGCGTGTACATAAGGAATCGTTTTTTATGAGTGGTATTCACGCTTCCTTTACAAAAATGTTTCCATATACCAAGACAAAACATGAAAAAAAACTCCAAATTGTCAAGGGTTGAGTTTCTAAGAGAAACACCACAACAGACAATTCTAATACTTCAAAATCTCATTTGAGATTTATATTCATGATGTTATGCAATGCAACATTACGGTCTTGATGAGGAGACTTACTACTAAACAGAAGTGGTCATTTGGCTATAGTTCAAAGCTCAGGGGAAAATCTGTTGGACTTTACATAATACTAATTCTTGAGCAAGTTTGGTTCATGAAATAAACAATACAGTGAGTTCTGGTATACAGGGTACTTTGTTCTGGTAGATAGAGTAAGCACAAAGCTATTATGCTTTGTAATACTTCACTATGAGCTAATGAAATCTTAATTCCCATGGCGCAGTTCAATACACTTTCATCACCAGTTGCATTTAGCAAATACACCCTCAGTTTCTTAAGGCATGATTTATGATACCAGAACATGCATTGTTAAAACAGGTGCACATCCAAGGCTGACTGAACTCAGCCCTTGGTGGATTAGCATCTTGCTCATAGTGATTGGGGAGTTCAAACATGAATGATTGACAGCTTATGCTCCTCTTTTCTATTTTAGGCACCCTCGATGGAGGGAACATTGGTTAAACTGAACCTTCCCCCTCACCCAGAAAAGGGGATAGCCAATCACCAGGGATTGATATTATAATACACATCAGCATATAATAAGGTCTCGTTCCGTTTTGGGGGGGGGGGTTGTATAGTAAAAATTCGATTTCCCAGTGAAGCCTACACAAAAAAAAGTCTCTAAAAGTGTTATTTTCTTCAAAATATGAACAAAAATGGGTACCAGCGTCCTTGAGCATGTTGCAATTCATTATTAAATTAAATATTTTCCCACATGGAAACAATTTTTCTCAAAGTTAGTAAAATAAAGAAATTAATAAAATATTATTTAATCACAAAATGGAGGTTTATATAACAACTACCATATTTTGGTGGACGTAGGCAGTGTGTTCCGGGATGTCGTTGATATCGCCCACTTGATATACAGGCGTATCAAAATAAACGCCAACAAAAAATATTTTAGGACCCAAGTGAATAGTAGCACAACTCATTAAAGGCCACATATTCTCTCGGGGAAGTATTTTTTTGAAGATTTCACTAATATCTAAGTACTTCATGTTTATTTCTATCGAGGTATTTGCTGTATATGGCAATTTTAAAATGATTAGATTTGGCTTTCCATTTTGAATTTGGAGAAGTAGAGTAGTATGACTCAATGGATGAAGTGCAGCATTTGTCTCATGGGGTCCTATAGTATATCTAGTGTAGTAACTCCATAGTTTGATAAATAGGATTGAATAGATAATTATCATTTATGGCGGTGTTGACCCATACTTGGATTTATCCAAAAATGCTCAAGGATGCCCAGGTGCACCCGGCAGATTCTTACCCTTCTACACCCCTTTTACTCTATCATTTTAGCAGAAGAAGAACAAATTGTTTCCCATACTCAATTTTACGGTCAGTCCATAAGTTGGACCATGGGCTACCTGACTAACAAGCAAGTGCAATCCAACGCATTTATCATTTAAGTAACGTGGCCCTGTTATGATTTAGTCATATAGTTTTTATCTTTTATCGTTTGAAAGGTATTTATCGCAAAATATATTACTGTTTTCTCAGTTTAATAATATTGGTAAATGCAGTTTTGAACCCAATCCAGTAAGTTGAAAAATTGGGCAATTAAATGTGATTGCAATCCAGATACAAAAGACAGGGCACGTATTGTTATTGGTTAGGGCTCTCGATACTATTATGCTTTAGCTTCGGTCGTACGGTACGTGGATCCGAAAAAACATGCTCGGTTGCTTTCGATATGATCCCCAAAACATGCTTAAAAATAAATAAAAATATGACTCCAAACGATTATTTGCAATATTGCGAAGGTATGACCAAAATTCATATATGATTACTTCATAGAGAGCACTGAGTACCCACAAACCAATGGTACAATAAAAAATATACATTTGAGCGTACCAAATTTCGACGCACTACCGGTCAAGCCAAGCCACATGTGTTTTTTCAACACTTTGTGCGCGGCAATTCTCCAGGGCAAGAATAATAAAATAATCCATGCATAAATATTATATATTTTAAGTATAATCAACTGAGGCTACGACTAACATCTGTTGTCTTTTAAATTCCGTCTTTTCTCCACTGTTGTCTTTTGTATATATTTTAATTCAGGCCATGGCAGAGGACAAGATCTGATGCCAGTCTGGCGGCACGTGCCCTCATAGGACAGGCATCACCGGATGTCAATCCAGATGGCATCTCGGTGCTCCAACTAAACGTGAAAGGTCTCACTAGGCAAAGATCAACATCAGCGAACACCTCACCCTAACGCATAAAGTCACTGCGACTCTCCTTCAAGAGACCCACGCTACCGACATTTTCCAATGCGAACATCTGCGCTAACACCCTACTGCACACACCGAGAGTGATTCCCCTGTATTGCCACCTGCCAGTAACTCAGGGCCCAATGGAAACAAATTGCAACCCACCTGCAACTCCCCCATGGAATGGCAACGACCAATCTGCGTGTTCATGTCACCATGTTTTACCAAGCCCCTAACAATCGGCTTCAAGCAGACTCTCCAATAAACCAACTTATGGCGCCACCTTGCATTATGCAGGTGACTTAACAAGCATAAAATTACTTTTGGGTTCCAACAGGAATACCAACCCTGTTGGAGCTACCCTAGAGGATGGGCTTCAAAATCGGGCGTACAACTTTTGCACTACCCCGAGCAACCATAACAGGTTTTCTACTCTGGAAGGTGAATACTGACCTTGCTTTTGCAATATGGACACCATCTCTGTTCACCGTACTGTTCTCGACCGCTTTTCGAAGTCCCAACATAGATCAGCACTGATCGCTCAGAAGCCTTGTTAATCTGTACCAACAAAGCCAGGCAAAGGTGAACTTCCGCAAGGCAGACTTGTACCCAAGTTTAAAGAGACCTGGTGGATATTCAGAAGTGCCCAACCCCCCGACAAAACATAACACCTAAGAGGGACCCTCCTCCAACCTGACAAATTTTGACCACAAACTGTGTACACTCTTTATAATAGAGCCAAAGAAGACCACTCACGTGGCTGGGCCGTCGCAGTTTATCTCCCAATCCTGGATGATGACTGTGAGACTCTAACAATATTTCCTGAATGTGAACCCGGGGTAGAATCCTCACCAAGGCTTCCAGATCTGACAACTGCTTGGACAGGACGACGTGAGCTCTGGAGGGAGACGGTCCAAGGAATCGACTTCACTCGCTCCAGCAGGAAGCCTGGAAGACTAGAAACCGCCTCACCGGCAGAAATTTCCAAACCATCGAAATTAAATGTCCAGTGACTGCCATGCCAACTCAATTGCTGAGAAACTCCTCGCAAATGGTCCGTTTGCAAGAACATTGAATAGGATCACACTCCTCTGTCACAAAAGAGGATCACCAAACTTCGTCGTAGCCCCCTGCGTGTAGGTCACTTTCACATCTTTCTCACTAGATAGCTTACCTCTACCTCTTGCTATCACCAACTAAAGAGTGGAAAGGCCAGTGGCCTGATAACTTACCAGCGGAGTTCCCGATGCAATGCGGCCCACGATGATGTCTAGATTGGCTCCATGAGTTCTACACATGTTGCCTTCCCAACCAGTCCTTACCAAACCAAACAAACCTGTCCGACAACCCTAAGAACTACCGCCCATACACTACTGTGTGTCGCCTTCACACTCCTTGAGAGCATGAAACCTGGCCCGGCTGGAGCCCGTCGTCGAACCCCTCTGCCTGACGAACAAGCGATATCGCCGTGGCCGGAGCACTGTCCACCAATTGTAAACTCACAAATGATCTTGAGGAAAGCTTTGAAAATCGCCGTAAGGCAAAGCGTCATCTTGGGGACCTTATGTCAGCATACGACAAACCGTGTGGCACCATTGGCCTGACACGCAAGCTTCTCAGGACCATCCCGATCGTCACCTTGTACAATTCCTATGTAACATCTTTTCAAATCGTATCTTATTCTCAAGACCAGTGGTGGGCAGAGTAGTCGTCGCGTCGTCCTTAGGAACGATTACCACAAGGATCTGTATATTGGCTCCTATGCTGTTCAATTTGTATATCAGCGATTTGCCTCAACAACATCTAGACAATATGGCTTATACCGACGACCTTCCCTTCTCCCCTCGTACAGCAGCTTGGACAAGTAGAAAGTACACTACTGCGGATATGGCCCTACTGTGCAACTATCTCAGACCTGAAACTGACGCTGAGGCGAAGCCAGACTCACAACTACTGCCTTCCACCTCAAAACTAAAGAGGCTCATCGCCAACTTCAAAACAACCTAAATGGGGGCGACCTCATGACCCTACAATCCCGAACACGAACCGACCTGGGGAGTGAACGGGACCAGCAGCGGACGTACCGGCCAGCACCGTCGAGTCCGATGCCCAAGATATCGTCGGAGAAGCACCGCCTGGTGCCGACTTACTGGATCCTCATGGGGTGCCGAGCCCAAAGAACTACACGCCCCACCGCCTTGGCTCCTGGTTCTACAGCGCTACTGATTGCCGCCCAGCATGTGCAACAGCTCGCACACAAAGAAGTTGGACACATACCACGAGAGCTGTGAGAAGCATTACTGGTTGCCTCCGGCCTACTCCATCGAATTTCTACCAGTGCTTCAGGCATTGCAACCTGCATACTTCGGAGAGAACACCACAACACCAACTATTTACTAAGGCCCTGCTGGACAACAGCACCTGCTGCATAACAAATGTCAAATAATCACACCAACTTCGGCAGACAGAGACTGTGCTTTCGCCGACTTTCTGTCGACATCGCTGCTAACTTCCATCTTACAGACATGGAATACTGCCTGGCTAGATACTCCAATAACCAGATCAACTCTCTAGTACACCTAAGACCGAACTTCCACCCTGGCAGCATCTCCCACGCAAGGAATGGTCCACCTTAAACCCGGCTTTCGCCAGGATCGGGTGGGCTTCAACAGCAATATGCACCGATGGGGGCCCTGCGGCCATCGCCACCTGCCAATGTTGTGTTCTGGTTCTCCAGCACAGATTGCGGATCACATTCCTCAATAAGTCCTTAACCGTTCGTCCACCGGTGGACATAGTTTTCTCAAACCCCAACCAATCACAGTGAGCTGGCTCAACGTTTCACATTTAGCTGCTCATACGCAAGAATAAGAAGAAGAAGTGAATTTATATTTTGTCCTTGTTTTTGAATATTGCTTTATGGATAATTAGGTTCTGCTTCACACACCCACACGCACGTGACTTACATATGCAAATCAAATGATTGCTTATGAGTGATTAACGTTATCTTTTGTTTATTTCAGATTTTTAAGGTACAATTTATCTTAGAACCGTCGCCTGGTCTTTTTACACTACCTTATTCCTTGTTCGGGGACCATGCTTGACTGCAATTGGCTACACGTCTTGCTTTCTGCAACATGTTAGGCATTTCCCTTTCGGTGTACGTATAAAGCAATGATTTAAATGTATATAATTATGCAGCAGCCACAATATTTAACTTTAAAAGAACATCTGATAATTTAACTTAAATTAAGTTGGCTTGTTCATTTCATAATTCATTCCAATTCATATTGGTTCTGAACATTTTCCGTAGTCTTATGTTTGTCTCAAGAATTCTTGTTTGTGAGCTCCGATTTAGATGTCGGTCCACTGGATCAGTGCCCTGTGTTTCTACGAAATTTCAATATCCTCTGAGATTCTATCGATGGATATGGATAGGTCGTCGGTACTCTGCACAATTGAATATCGTTTATAAACTGGATCGATATGGCGTTAGAAGTCTTAATGCCAACCTCAACTTCTAGGACTTACTTAGTTTTGGAATGCTACTTGAAAAAGATCCCACACAGAAGTAGGTCCCACCAAAAAGGTTTATTCCATTCACAAGAATCTTACCCATGTGCCTTGCCGTTTTCCTCCAGAAAAAGATTCAAATTGCATTTTTTTTTCTAGACACTTGATTCACATGTTGTTTTAAAAACTGGAATAACAAGCCTCATAATAACATATCGTCTCCAGGATAAGCGGACGTGAAAGTGTTAAAAGTGGCAAATTGACTGGATATGGACAATTTTAATTTGGATACTTATCTTGGCTATCATCGAATAAGGTTCCCGTTTTCTTCTTAAACCCGACATATTTTGTCCATCATTATGCGAATGCTCTCTTTTGGTTACAGAATTTGGACATCCATTGCAAAATGGCAACCATGTCTACAACCCTTGTTTTTTACCCAGTGTGTAAAGTGAAATCAAGAAGTATTCTGGGGGTGATATTATTTGGAATGTCAATTGGTGTATTGTGCATCTCCATAATATTCTCCGTGATGCCTTCTGGGATTTGATCAATTACAGATTTTAAATTTAGCGAAGGAACTAAAATTAAATCTATTGGCAAATGGTAGTTTTTCACATGGTTGCGGAGTTACTTGCGTGGTATTTATCTTTCGCGGATTGCCATTTTTATATCAAGTGATTTGTTTATTGGCCTAGAAAAATTTGCAACACTCGATTTGAGTGTACAATATATTAAACCCAATTCATTTGAAATGAGGTATTTTACGCCCACCTTGTAAATTTGAGGAACCGATTTTATTTTGTGATTTCTATTTTAAGACGAATGTTTTCAAAACTTATTGGACTATGGAAAAACTTGATTTATCAAAAATTATCTTGAAATACTACCACCACGCTTGTTTCAAGATACGTTAACCTAAAAAACTGTCGCTCTACAATAATCGTAATTTAAGGAGTTGGCAATTGATATATTTGCAACCTTAACCTCGATTAGAGTTTCTTATTTAGAAAAATACCATGGCCCCAAATAAACCAGAATATTTTCTCCATTGATCCGATATGAACTGAGCTTAACTTGAATAATAATAAACTATCTACATTATCTTCAATCACTGATTAATTCACCTCAATGAATAAATTACAAATGCTTTATTTAAACGAGAACCTTTTTCATTCTATATTAGCAAATAAGGCAGGATTTAACGGACGTGCTGCATGGCAACAACTTTTTTATGTGTGTAACCGTTTACAAAAATACCAGATGGTGCAAGTCTATGGATTGCAAGGTTTACTTCACCTAGATCTAAGTAAAATCTTTTACCTGATTATTCCCAATCAGGTTTACCCTCGATTCAAACACAATAGAGAAACTTCTCCTGAATGATAATAGTTATCTCATGCCCACCGCTGACGTCCAACTCGCTCGCCACCCTTGAACTGAGAAAACAACTGCATAATTCGTATACGTGCTCATCATTTTTGATAATATGTCCAATTTGGAAAAGCTGAACCTTGAACATATCAGCTATCGCAACCTACACTACCAATATTTGATTCACTCTCAAAACTACGAGATCTTAACATAGGCAAAAATAACATACAGTATTTTACCAATGCGTTATAATTTCTGCCCTAATTATTTCCAACCCTGGACAATAATGGCCTACAATCGCTTCATTGATTTTCAATTTGATACTTGAATAGCAGTTTGCCGACAAATTTTTTGTGGAAAATTAACTTAAGCTACAATAAACTAAAGAAAATACCAATTTGGCTTTTTTTTTTTTAACTAGATCAAAGTACTTAACGGTTATCTTATTTTAATGCCAATGAATTATCGGTACTCGACCGAAACGTTAATTTGAAGGAACAAATAGAGTCCTGTAATTTGTTCCTTAAACACTAATTTAAAAGAATATATCACACTTTTCAGTATCTGGAAGTTACATAGATTAATTTTGCAAAACACTTTTTATAGTTTGACTTGCAGCCTCAGGCATTTTAATGGTACTATAGCGAAGTATCTTAGATGCAAATAAGCGTTGGCCGTTGTAACCATATAAACGGTAGGTCAGTCCACATCTAAGTGGTGGTTTAGAATGAACCACAATAATGAACCAAACTGAACACCAGGCGTTTTTTGCAAATAGGGACTCAGGCGTACGCTAGCTATGAACTTAATGCAGCCAACCGTTAGAAATGTCCCGGAGGGAATGCTAAAGATTTCTGCAACCGTGAAAGCGTCGAGTTTAGGTTAACAACACAAGATATTAGATCTGCCGCAACTTTTTTTCACACAGCAAACTCATCAATCAATTCATTTAAAAACAACAGATTAACTATCACCGATGGTCTATTTGAGTCACTTTGATAATTTAAAAATACTTATCTTCAGTATAATTATTACAATCACTTCATGCCAGATGACATATTATTGATATGTTTTCGTTCGTTGACTGACTTGTATCCCTCAACATAAAACTTAAATTCCTTGTCAAATATCACATTTCAATCCATTTTCGGATACAATTTCCTATATATCAACAATAACCATCTTTCTGAATTACCAATGAATTTTTTCAACAATTGCAAAATCTTAAAAGCCTCGATCTTGGTCACAATGACATCGTTTCCCTTCAGCCTGATTCTTGAAGACCGTTTGAATGTAATATCTTCACCTGCAGATAATTACCGATTACATTACGAAATCAACTTCTTTAGATTTCCCGTCTTGCAGTCCTTTCACTGGGGCACACGGTTTACACATTTCAAGAGAAGACCATGGGAGTAGATTTGAGTCGTTTGGTATTCCTAGATATAAGTCAAAATAAATACTCTCACTCTGAGAATACTTCTCGTTCGTTATTGAATCTAAACTAATCTAAACCTTACAGGGCAATCAATGACATACTTGTCACATTATTGATTCTAAAATAAAACTGCTTGATCTTAGTAACAATACGTCAATGAATTTAAACTTTGGAATTGCAGCAAACTGAGTCTTCTATATTTACATCGCATAATTTACAAGCATTGCCTCGTGACTCGTTTAAAGGATTAACGGACTTGATTGTGATTGATTTAAGTGTTTAATGTTTTGACCAACTAGAAAGCGAGTTATTTAGCGATCAACTTGACTTCTTCAACTCTATGAAACAACATGTCTTATCAGTATAGGTCCGATGCGGCCTTTTTCGGACTAAGAAAACTGAGATATCTGGAGTTGCAAAATAACTCATTAAAGGCTTTGCCAGCCCAAATATTTCAGACATGCTGAATTAATACTTTCTTTATATTCTAATAATCTTTCATTGAACGGGTGTGCTTTCCGAAAATATCCTCCTTAATATTCAAGATGTGTTTTGGAGGAAATGATTTGCTCTTACGACCAGAACCTCTTTTCGCAGACGAGAATGATGCGGAAAAAATATTGTAGGTAACTATGCTACCTGCTGCTTTATAGTAAATCACTCGGTTATGTTTTTTTCGAAGAAATTCAAGTCAGTTTATCTCACATGTCATAGAATGTTGCCCGATGTGTTCTTGCGAATTCAATGTGGAATCATAGGTAGCTTCTCTTGCGATTGGTTTGCAATGTCGTGAACCATTTTATGTCGTTGTTTAAAAAAAACCTGATAACAAAGCCGACCATTGATCAGTGCGAATCTTTCGTTTCAGATTTTCTTATGGAATCAATATGGTTTTTGTTAGCCTCAGCGATTCCTATTTCGGGATATTTTTCCTTCTTACTACTCTGATCGTGGACGAGGACAGGTATTGTGTGCAAATTGGCAGGCATACTGTCCATTATATCAAGTGAGTCTCTGTTTCTTTGTGACCTTGCTACCCACTCGACAGGTTACATGGGCGTCACATATCCTTGAGTGAATCGTCGGCCTGCGGCAACTTTCTACTAAAGATCGTTAACTGCTATACTCTGGTGGTGTGTCGTTGTTGTGGTTGAGTACCCCCCAAATTCCTAAATCGGGCCAATGTTTTGAATTATCCGAAGTTTTGCATCGGAATTCCTATAGTGAAAAGATTAGTAACGGATATCGAGTCACGCCATGTTTTAATAATAGAACCATTATTTAATACAAAATATGGGGATAGGGAATACTCTACTATACGGTATACGTCGATTCTTCATATAATTATTTGCGATTTTCTTCATTCCCACTCAATATTACAAGCGAACAAGTATCTTGATATTAATAGCATACACTATTTCCAAGTGACCGGTCTCCATAAGCTAACATATTTTTCGATAGTAGTTTTCATACATCGGAGTCCATCTGATATGTTTCCCTTGTAGTTCCTATTTGTACTAGGAAATTGTTAGGGTACGAGAATCGCAAAACAATCAGCGCGAAAAACTGAGACTGCTAAAGAATTTCGCATGGCAATCCAAAGTTGTTTGCAATTGTATTTTACCACTTCTGCTGTTGGATCCAATCATAATTAATGCATCTTGTTCAGTGTGGGGTATTTTACTAGTTTCCCCAAAGGTTTTAATGCATGACAGTTTCTTTTTTCATTTACCAATCATTTCATCAATAACCATTTCTGTACACGATAGGCACTCTCATTGGTGACCATTGGCAAGCAAAAAGAATAGTTTCTACGTTAACAAGATTCATTTATCAAACCGTGCCCTGGGTTACTTATTCTGAAAGAATTTTATATTGCTTTGGCAGAGAGCAGGCGTAAAGGATGAGGAGAAAATATGTGATAAGACATTAAGAAGTAGCGGTTTTAACCCTCGTCTAAGAAGGAAGGGCGGGGGGGGGGAGTCCTAAGATTTTTGTTCATGTGGCTTGAGATTTTCCGCTCCTTTTTCATTTTTAAAAACACATCCAGTCCAGCGTGTATAGATACCGGGTGATCTCAAATATGGAATTGCGGGGCGGGTGGCAACTACCTCCTTCGTGAGAACAATACCAGGCTAATATACAAATATAGATTGCTCATGAGGAGATGGTGAGAATATTGCCGCGAGATGATCTTATACAAAAGGCCACTATTTTTTTCCCGATCCGAAGTCTATATTTGTTTTATGCCATCATGCATTATATTATTTGTCACATTTTGTTTAAAAGTAGTGTTTTAGGTCAGGCATAGCGTAAATCTAAGGCCAAACTGCATCATAATATAAACTTGCATTGCAGTTTCCTTACCTCGTGCACAGTAGTATTCTTCATCCATACCCGCAACGTGCAGGGGAAGTGTACAACCGCAAAAAGCAGGCTCGAGATCAAAATTCTGCAACGTTCAACATTCGCTAGAGGAACCAGTTTGTTGCTTTCTAATGCTGTTCAATACTACTGTAATTTGCAAACTTTACATGCTTCCTGTATTAGCGCTATCATCCCTGTTGTATGAATGCTAATGATCGTCATCAGTTACATGCTGGAATCAGGGTTTGCAATTCCTCAGTCTGAGCAGTCGACGAGTCCGACGCGCCCGTGCAACTTTTGGATCGGCCATTATTTTGTGGTTGGTAGTTTGACGTCTCTTCCACATGCTGTATTTTTCGAAATAGTGTATTGTGTACGTAATCGAATTAATTACTCTGTGTAGGATGTAAGGGTACTTTTGCCATGGATAGTAGGTTTCCGTGTGGGGGGGGGGGTACTATCCCCCGGGATATTCGTTTTGTTTAGTTCTTCAACCAAAACAGGGAATGGTAGGAATAACCCTTATCATGTGACTCTTCTTTATTCAACCAATCAGTGTCATAAATATATGCAAGAGGTGGATAATACACAATGTCCACAGGCATTTGGTTGGTACGAATGATAGCGTATATTCCTCCTCCTCCTTGATACCAAAGTGAGTACCAACATGCCTATAATTACTGTCATAGCTCATACAGTTCGCCTGTCAGCAAAACTGTCAATGTCCTTAGTCCGTTAGTGTACACAAGGGAAATTATTTTTTTTTTACCCAAAAAGACGATTTTTCAGACAGTGTTTGTCTCTACTTTGAGGGAATTACTAGGTTTATAATCTCCGAACATTCTAAGGTTATGATTCTGATCAGTAAAATTGCGAAATAATCAATTTTTTCACATCCCCTCATCCAGTATTTTCCTTACTATCCTCAACTTTGTAAAGAACTTAAGCTATCCGGTAGTATCAAAATTTATAGGGTCAGAGTTTCACTAAGCGGAAATCACGGGGGGTAACCACCCCTCTTCGGGTTTTTGTTACAAAAACGAGAACGAGTTTAAATTTTAATAATTTTGGTTTTACCTTCTCTAACCCTTATAATTAACGATTTTTAAAAACGTTGAACCAATATTGGACAGTGGAACATTTTTTGGTGTAATATTGTTTCATGATTTCCTTGGAATGTATGAGAAATTTGCCATTGAGCGAAGGATAAAATTAGGTTAATCAAAATTGGGCACCTTATTTTTACTTTCATATTATTATAGGGGCATTTGACATGTTGCCAGTACATACAATACAGTACATACTCATAGGTGTCTAGAAATTATTAACAACCTGTTACCTATTAGAGTATGTCACTGTCGGTATCCTAAATGTTATACCACATATACAACTTACATCACTTACATACGCCTATCAACGGCACCTCACACGAGGAGGCACCTCTCCTTCTTCTACTAAAATGGGTAACAAAACCCTAAATATTCCATCAGCATATGTTTTTATACATATATGACCGTTCTACTGAAGTAATTTCAGTCTCTCGAACCTATTCCTTCTAAAACTAAAAAGTATTAGTTTGGTGTTCAGGGTGTGTTGTATCCTTTTGACTATTGATGACGTCGCCCGGGCCCACCAAAGAGATTGCCGGTGTGATGAAAACAGTCATATAGGTGCCCTACATTGAAATACATGTAACAACTTAACAAAAACAAAAAAACAACCTAAAATTAAAAAAAATTCCACCCCCCTCCCCCCCCCCCCCCATTTGTATTTAAGGCACACATTCAGGCATTAGAGACGTATGCGTTTGCTTCAAGCTCAATTGGTTAATAAGTAGGTTCAATTTCTTTGATCCCAGTGCACGAGTAGTTCAACAGTGTGTATTAGCAAAAAAAAAATGCCACAACGGCATTGTAATAATAGAATGTTTATAACCATTGCTTTTCTGCCAATAAATGCACTGGAATGTGTTGAAAGCCGCCATCATCGGTACAATATGAGGGTGATTTCATAATATAGGAGGCCTGCATGGTCGCTTTGGCCGGCACTCTCTGTGATGGGCACAGGCTAGTCATCCAAAGTGCACAAATGGATTCACCTATGAACACCTCATTAATAACTTTTTTCAATTAGAGGGAATGGGTTTTGAGAGATAGAAATTACTCCTATTGAATATTATATGTATATATAAACATAAGCTTGCCGCTCTTTTAAGGCTTACTTCCCCTAAACGCTACTCAGAGAACTTAGCGGTGGTTAAGCATCCTTTTGTCGGGAAACGGGAACAGCACTCTAGCTAATTAAATTTTGTGCAGCAAGCCGATTTCAGTCAGGTCTCAGGTCAGCTCTTCTACCTTCCATCGATTGTTTGCATTTAATTGAGTTACTGAAGTGAAGTCAATTGTCATCAAGTATATTTTAGCATGAAAGTGTTCGGTGTTTTTTTTAAACGTTTGGTTTGGCTACATTATCCAAAGATGACTGTTGTTTTTTCTCATCAACTCATTGGAATTTGTTACATTTCATAGATGTTATCGACATGTGCGTGCAGGAAGGTCGTACTGAATAGTTGCTGTCATCTTTTGCTGTCATTTATTAGGATGACTTCTTACATTTATCTTCTTGAGTCAGTGGCTCTTGAAATGGTTTCTTCTGGCGACTGAAACCCATTACGGACACACAAGAACATAATGTATTTTTGAAGAAAATTTCAGAAAAAACAAATCTGCCATTGATCTAAATTGATACTTTTGCCTTTCTAACCTTAAAATACTCTAATGCAATGGTGGAACCATTTATACGGTCAGATTTGTTCTTGTA
>JAMKCH010028097.1:0-17814 GCA_023653785.1 Ophioderma brevispina
AAAAGTGTTTACAGTTGTATTCTTTGAGTAAACGCGGTAAAGAGAGCCAAAATGCACGAAAATGGGATATTTTAGAATATATATCAAATTAATTTGGAGAGCATACTTCCCGTTTACACGTGTTGTGGGGAAGCAAAAATGACACTTTTCTTAAAGGAAAAGGGTCCATATTTTCAAAAAAAGAAAACAATCAAAAACAATGTTTCAGTGTGTTCAAAGGGCGCACAACAATAAATCACTCCACATTTGCGGGAATGGAAGGTAGTTCCGGTAAAATAACAAAAGATGCGTGAGTATGTTTTGCAGTCCTTTGGGGCCCGGTTTCCAGTGAGGTGGTATATATAATAAAGTGAAAGAGTACAGCTTGATCATCGATGAGATTCTCACAAATCTTTGAAATGTAGATTTTGTGTAGAAAAAGTAGGCCATCGAATTCCGGCCCTAGTCAGAAGTGGCTATGAGGCGTACACGTCGGTTCAAAACAGTGGTGGCGCTGTTCAGATGCCTTTTTCTTAAAATCTTGGACAGATGGTATCAAAACTTGGATTTTTGAAAGTTTCAGTTGTACTCTATAGCGAAATAGATCAAAACATTCAAAATATTGCAAGCCGCGGGTGCCAATCAGGAGGGGCGCAATGTGGGATATTTACGTGTATTCAATGGAGCGTTTATTTAGTGGTGTGCGCCCTTGGAAGCGCTATTCGGGACTGTCAATTTTACACTAGTATATTGCGATTTCGAGTCTGAAAAGCTCAGATTTCGTTAAATTGTAAGATTTTACATTAGACATTATTTGACCAAATCGCTTTTTAAAAATCAAATTGTTAACGATTTAACAAAGAAAACGCTCCGACGGACAAGTGCTCATGAAAATGGTCGATTTATGCCGGTTTTCCTATGGACTGCAATTCGGCCTCCAAATCCTGATTGAGATACGGATTGTTGGAACTTCGCGAAATCAAAACTGGTACATTGGAAATTCAATATGAAGGGAGTGGGGTGGTGGATGACTACAAAAAAAGAGGGGGATCTTAAAAAAAAAATTGGTTTTTATTAAATAGCCTAATTATCTAGTCCAGTTCGCTGTGTTTCTCGTTTTAAGGGAAGCGGGATGTCAAAACCGCGTTCCCTTCCTTTTTGACAAAAAAGGTTGCGTATCGAGTGTTTCATTGTAATTTAATACACCACACTATCCCCAAGAGGTAGTTATAGAAGAAAAATAAAAAAAAAAACATTGTAGATTTTATGACCTTATTATGAAATATGTTACGAAGAAAAAAGTAGAAAAGTACACATCAAAGATGCGGAAAGATTACGATTTCCCACCCCTACCCCTTATTCTTTGCACGGCAAACCTGTCATACATGCGCTATAGTACCAGCCGATGCGGGGGGGGGGTGTCCGTCAAATAAGGCATTATCCATTACTTATGTGGGGGCTTCATTATATTACATTACTTGAAGACAATTCAAAAATGTTTGAAGCTCCAAATCCTACTTGGTCCACAAAAAACGTGTTTTAACAGTTGTATTTCTTTGAGGTAAAAGCGGTAAAAGAGAGCAAAGCACGAAAATGGGATATTTTAGAATATAGATCAATTAACTTGGAGAGCCATACTCCCGTTTCACGTGTCGTGGGGAAGCAAAAAAGACATTTTTCTTAAAAAGGTCAATATTTGTAAAAAATTAGAAAAAATCAAAAACAATGTTTTCAAGTGTGTTCAAAGGGGGCACAACACTAAATCACTCCACATTGGGGAATGGTAGGTAGTTCCGGTAAAATAACAAAAGATGCGTGAGCTATTTTGCGTCCGTTGGGACCGGTTTCAAGTGAGGTGGATATTATAATAAAAGTGAAAGAGTACTGCTTGATCATCGATGAGCTTATCACAAATCTTTGAACTTCGATCCTGTGTAGAAAGTAGGCCTCGACTTCCGGCCCTGGTCGAAAGTGGCTATGAGGCGTCCACGGCGGCTCAAAAACGATGGTGGCGCGTTCAAGCCTTTTCTTAAAATATTGACTAGAATTGTATCAAAAATTGGATTTTTTTGAAAGTTTCAGTTGTGCTCTTTAGGGAAATGATCAAAACATTCAAAATATATGTCACGCGGGGTGCAAATCAGAGGGGGCGCAATGGGGTATATTTACGTGTATTTCAATGGAGCGTTTATTTAGTGGTGTGCCGCCTATGGTGTTATAAGTTGCCATGATCGGGCCATTATAGAGTCGTCCAATTCCCATCTTCCTTACTTGCGATCTTAGTTTCGAATTTAGGACTTGTATCGATTCAAATTTTTCAGCCATGTTTAAAGATTCCTTTGCTAGGCCCCTTTATTAACATTAACCTGCAACTTACCTAAATTTTCAAGATGCCATAGTAGAAAATGTATTGATGCAGCCATTACAAAATGCTAGAAGAATGCCGTTAGTAGCATAGAACCGTACTGACGGTAACAGCACTTCTAGCACGTCACGGAAGTGATAACTAAATTATCGTATACTGAAAAAATACGAAAATAAAATATTAAAATAGGGATACGAGATATCTGGATAGCAACAGTCAAAAAATTTAGATTTGAGGTTGCTATTGTTACATTTTTTTTAAATAGGTACTTTTTGAGGTATCAGGTGTAAATCAGTAGATTATCGTTCTGCTGCAGCTGAAGGGTGGATAAACGCCATCATTCTTGCGAGTGTCACCTTTTTATCTGATGAACGGCAATCGCTAGAGTTTCGAAACTCTTCTACGTCAAATAATAAACAACATTTCAAGCTCTTTGGATTTACCGTTTGATCAAAACACCTGTAACAATAAACCGAATTAAATAATTTCCGAAGATAAAAAAAAACCGAACATATGTGTCTTGGAGTCATATGTAAGACATGTATTGGCATCGACGTGTCTTCAAAATAGAAATAAAAGGAAATAAAAACCAATGAAGACAATTACGGAGACATACACTAGACAGCAAGACATGTCTCAATAAATGGCTTCCATTTAGACAAAAAGTCATGTCTCTGCCAGACGTGTTTCAAAATGTAGCATATTTCGCAAGACAAAAGTCATGTTTTATGAAAGCCTTTGTTAAGGACAAACCGGGGGTTAAACTTTACTACGTTTACTACTACTCTACTACTTACTAACTATGCTACTATTCATAACACAACTTTTTTTTAAAAACATTCGAACGGGTTTGCCATCGGACAAGTTTGAGAAACCGTCATGCTTCGCTCGGAGTAGCCATGACTTAATTAGGGACAAATAATCTAAATGGAAGGCAATCAAGTAGGACCGTCACTTGCCTACTGGTGGCTCTAAAAAGAGCCGGTCACTGAAGGGACTGCCCCTGTCAATAGAGAAACATGTCACCTTGTCCGATGGTGAACCCGTTCGAATTCATTCAATGTGACTTCTTTTTGGGTAAAGTCTAGCTGGGAATAATATCAGAGCAACTTGGAGCATAAAACTGTTATAATGTAGCTATGGGCCAATGCAGAGCAAGTTAATACATTTTCGTCGACCTACCTTGTAAACCTATGGGAAAATCATAGCAGCTCCGCAGCCATAGCCTGCAAATATTACGAAGGCGACTTTATAATCTGCAAATTTTCACTCATACCACATATCGTAACTGTTGTATGGAAAGGCAAGTATGCACCGGTCGATGATGGAACGGTGGTTAGAAACAACTAAGCTATATAATTATGCAAATTAAATTCATCATTTTTGTTAATAGTTATTAGGTTTTTATCAGGCTTTGCTTTAACTTTTAAGAGTCCCTTGCATAGTTTCCTGTAGGCCCTCTCTGTGGTGAATGGCGTCTGGTGAGTGGTTCAAATCATATCTTACTGGTAGAAAACAGGGGCGTCCACATTAATAATCATTTTTGAAACATTCGACATATCTTGCGGGGTTCCCCAAGGCAGTATACTGGGTCCTCTTTTCTTGTTGTGTTACTTAATGATATGTGTATTAGTATTGACACGAGTGTAAACTTACTGTTTTATGCCTGACGACTCGGCAATTTTATTTCCCACAAAGATCCTGTGTCATTCCAAAAAAATGGCTTCGTGCTCTCGAATAATGCAATAGGGCTTATTGATAAACAAATTGTCTTACAGATGGGGAAAAACCGACAGTATCTGTTGGTTCAACAAGGAAGTTAATTCAAGTAGAAGATTTTCACATCAATTCTATGGGGGTCAAAATCTCGCTGGTCAAGATAGAGTTAAGTACTTAGGGGTTTGTATTGATCAAACTCTGTCCGGGGAAGCTATCGCCGAATTATATCCTCCAGAAATCTAATGCTAAACTCAATTTCTTTAAATCGTCAGGCGGCTTGTCTGAATCAAAGTTGTAGAAAATCCTCTGTTCTGGCCCTCATTCAGTGTCATTTTGATTATGCTGCATCTCTTGGTAATTCTGGTCCTCATAAAAAAACTCACAAAGCACTTCAGACCACTCAAAATAAGATGGGCCATATTTATTCTTAGCCCTTAGACCCCCGGACACATGTTGATTCAAAAAATTTGTAAGTTTTGAACTAATTTACATGGTTAGATAATAGAGTCCGGTTTTTAAAACTTTGCCATGTTCACAAAATATTCAACACAATAGTGCACCTTACTTAACTGATCATTTTTTTCAAACTTCTGTCTTTCACAGATATCATACTAGGGGAGTTGCTTTAATTTTATTGTACCAAAAATCAAGAGCGCGCTGCCGATAGTACTTTTTACTTTATTGCCATTAGGAATGGAACAGCTTCCTGACAATATCAGTGTATACTAAGTTTGCAAGGTTCAAAATGGCAATACGAGAATTATCTTGCAACTTGGCAATTTTCAATGAATCCTTTTTGGCAATTTTATTCCGGCTTCTAACTTTTTGTGTCTTTTTGGCTCGCTCCTTCGGGTTCCAATCCTTTTTTGCCTGCTTTGATCCATCATTAATTATTGTCTATGATTATTACCTAATCCTAGTTATAGTTAATAGTTATAGCTATAGTAATTACCATTACTAATGACTTGTGGACACGCTAAGAAAAGAATTTATTTGTCTGAAACCAAAGGACCTCATTAGAAATAAGCATGCATTTTGCTGGCTTCATGAGCTATCCTTGTTTTTAAAAAATCAACATGTGTTTTCTTTTAATTTATCTGATTTGTATAACTTTCTTGTTATATTATCTTTTAATTTGTACATTGCTCTTTGTTTTTATCTCTCATACTCTTAGCCTGTTTTAAATATGTTGATAATAACTGAAATAAAATCATCAATCAATCCGCAAAGCCCTTTTCGCAATTTTTGTGTTTTGTTTTTCTTTTAATAGATCGTGTCACTTAATTGCAATCTTCTTTAAACAAACCTGGGTACGGTAGGAGTTATAGGACCAGTGAAGATGACAACAATAGATAGTATTCTACGGTGTACGCGCCGCGGTGTATTTATTATAAGTCAACCAAATGCGATCATCACAGTCTGGCGGGCTTGTTTTAATGCATGAATTTTTTTATGTTATTACCTGGGCGTACTCGTTGTGGTTAAACACGAACACTCAACTTCACTAAAAGCAATTATTATTTAGGTGGTACATTCCCCCTTACGATGGGCGACATATCCTTTGATTGATACATTTTATGCTTGCACAGTGTGTTATTTTGCAACAGCCTAGACGTGTACGGCAAGCCAAAAAGGTTATAACGTATTGCGTCAACGCGTTGCTTTGAAAGCAACGCGGTTTACTAAGGTATAGCAAATAGAATTAGACCTTTAAACAACGACGTTTGCTTTTCCCACAAACAACACGTTGTGAATCAACACCTTATAGAGCCTTTGGGCTGCTGAAAGCGCACGTTGCTTTTCACTTTTCTGATTATTAGAAAAGCAACGCGTTGCTAATGTCGCCAATAGAAATAGAGCTTTTGATAACGCATTCAGACCAATCGTTATGACCATTTGGCCTTGCTGGCTGAAAGCAACGCTTTGTGACCAACACGTGTGACCCATTGGCTTGCTTGCTGAAAAAAATAAACCTTCAAAAAGCAACGCGTTTCTTTCAGCAGCCAAGCCAAGGGCCATAATGTATTGGTCAAAACACGTTGCGTTTGGAAAGCAACTCGTTGCTCAAGAGGTTTATCTATAACTACCTACGTTGTCAACGCGGTTTGCTTTCAAAAGTAACGCGTTGGTGCGCATACGTTAGCCCTTTTTATACGTGCCATAGACGTGAACCTAATGGTATGAGCCATGCAAACATGTATATTTACAAAATGACATATCCAGTCCGTTCCAAATGCTCTCGCCATGCGTCACCTTCTTCCCTTTCCCCGCCTCTTCCAAGACTATCCAAAGTAGCCACGTCAACCATACAAATGTATGAACCGAAATATCAGTACGAAATCCAAAGGGCCATATTCTCAAACGATGTATAAAAAATAAACGGTGGGTTAGGCTAAACTGGGTTGCTAAACCACAATTTTTAAAAAAACGAGGGTAAATATTTTAACACGACGTTTAGCTAACCACGATATTTAAACGCCGTAAATATCATCCACCTAACTGTGACCTATCTTCGCCTATATTAAAAACGCGCAGGATCAACGGTAATTTCAGAATGTTATTTATTTATTTACATATTTCTGCTAAGAACATCAAAATTGAACAATATAACAGACATATTGTTTATATCGGCCTCCATTTTTCTGCTTGACTTTTGAAAATGATTTTCGTTTTCTCAATTTTTTTGTTTGAGAAAAGATTTCTCACGGGAAAAGCACTTGTTTACTATAAAAGAGAGAAAAAGGGGAATTCCCATAGAGTTGTTTTATGCATGATGCAACCTGTTAGATAGATTGCACATTAAGGGAAGTGGGGAATTCCCCCAAGATGTAAACTTATACTGAGTCAGCTTGTTTATGGCTTAAAGATCAAAACAATTGCAAGATTGGGAATTCCCCCACAAAGTTATATAATATGAAGCGATGTAATTCGGGTGATTGTAATTCTCCGATTGGTCAGCTTGTGCAAGGTTATGTTTATGCCATGAAGATGATGTAATGAATTATTGTTAGAAAGGGGAATCTATCACTGATGAGTAGTTAAATACTATCACTGAAGGACTCTCTGCCAGCAGATGAAATAAGGAGCTGAACTAGAGCTCTTGAGCTATACAGTATAATTATAGCTAGTTTTTTTAATCTACAATAAATGGTAAGATTTGAGTTCTACATCTGAGTTGCCAGATTTACTGTTTATGATGCCGCCGGAGCTTGATAGCTAAAAAATTGTCTGCCTGGTAGTCGTTTAAAGCCAGACTCAGTTTTTGGAAATCAAAGTTATTCCAATTTGTGGGCCTATATAGGACATATAGCACAGACGATGGTGGTATTATTACCTGGATTTAATTATTGTGGAACATTTATCGTCGAGGGAACGCCCCGTTCGTCTTGAACTGTTGGACAAGATTACCTCAGGACTGTGAGAAATCCCTTGGAATATTACGCTGAGTTTTTGTATGAACTTGTGCGCTGTCATTTTGGAGTCTTCGCTGAGAGGACATAGCAAATCGTTGAACTGCAACGCCTGCTTTTGACAAAGTATCAGTTATATAAATTGTGTGTAATTATGGAATTTTGATTTATGTAATGTTTTGGACATACCAATTCTTTGAACAATTACAAATCAGTAAAAAAAAAATCTGTTTTGTAATAGATTCAGATCACTTGTGCACAAGGCTCGTTTATTTATTTGTTTTGAAAGGTATTTTCTGCCTTAGTAACGTCTACGAGAACGTCATAACCATATCAAAAAAAGAAATAAAATTAAAAAATAATTGCCTCAGTGAGCTAGTCAGGAGGAAATCAGGAGCAAGAAACCGCTGTCATCCAAAGGATGGATTCCTCAGACTCACTTAGGCAAAGCACAACACAATTGATAAAATACAAATAATTATGAATATTGCAGCAGAATTTTCATTTAAAAACAAGAAATCAACAGCCCATATTTCATTGAACCAGAAACCCAATATGTCCAATAACCCATTAACCACAAACCACAAAAACCCCGACTCACATTCCACAGGCACCACCCACCCTAACAAACTTATAACCCTAAAACCCTAAAACAACACCACCCTCACAAAAAAAAACGACATTTTGGGAAAGCCAAGGAAATTATTGCCTACTGCAGACCACACATTTTATAACAAAAAATACATATTAGAATGTCGCGTTTATGCAGGAAGCTTTAGAATTTGTTCAGCGATGGAGAAAAAAACACCGGGCCTATTTAAAACTGATTTATGTCGTTGTGCTGTGCTGCACTACCGGACCCCGCGCATGGAGGCCTCTGATAGCATATACAACACACCAGCATAAAAATAGAGGCAAAGGAAAAAAATGGACGAGAAGAAATCACCTGAGGACTCAGAAAGAAAGATAAGAGAAAATAGAGTAGACAACTAGTCCAACCACGAGTATCACATATAGCTGAAAATATCCGGCACTTGATGAATCGTGAATTTAAACACGCCTTAAACTACCACCACCCCGGCCTAATCTAGCAACTTTAAGACGTGTTCTTTAAACGATGTTCGGCTAAATTTAAAAACATCGTTTAAAGTAATGCTTTGAGAATTGCGTTTATTTTAGGAGCGTTTAAATTGCGATTTAACAGCGATTAGCGTTAAACAGCGTTTGAGAATACGGGCCTCAATATCTTGTGGAACTGTTAGTATGCTCTTTAAGAAGTTTTGTTTAAAGTTAAAACAGTTGTTTAACAGGTGGACTTACAATGGAGTTCACTCGTTAAAAACAACTGTTTAAACAACTTTTTAACAACTTATTTAAACTTTTAAACAACTGTTTAAACTTTTTAAACCATTCCTTCTGTGTGTATAGGTAACCTGGTCCAATTGTTCACCGATGTCACGGGTACTTTTTGTCTTTTGGATTAAACACGTTTAACAGAACTATTAATATCTCTGAAGTGGTGAGGTGGAATAGAGGATATTTCTTTTCGAATTGCAGTATTCAAGTTAGCACAACATTTTGTCAATAAAAGAAACGCGTTCTTGCTGCATTGACACCCGGTATAATAATTGTTAAAAAATTGTGTTCTTAATATGATGACCTACAAATGGGAAAAATGACCCGGAAAATGCCACATAATGAATATCCTTAAGTATTGTCATTACCCATGGTGCTTCATTGAGCATTATCTCACACTGTTTTGAAACTATTGAAGTGTATATAGACCATGCAGCTATATACTTTCACAACTGTTAAGGGCCGTATTCTCAAACGATGTTTAAAATAAACGGTTTTTAGGCCTAAACTGGTGGTTAGCTAACGCACTGTTAAAAAACCGCAGGCTAAATATATTAACAAGTCGTTCAGCTAACCACTGTAATTCAACGCCGTAAATATCATCCACTGAACTGTGATTATCTTCGCCTATATCATTACGTGTGCGTGAACAATATTTATATGCCAGACAATGCCTTCCGTAGTTGTAAATGCAACGCATGAAGCCCACGGGTAAATTTCAAGAATGTCCCGTTACACAAGGAGCTTTAGAATTTGTTGAATGATGTAGACAAAAGCCCGGGCCTATTTAAAACTGTTTTATGTCGTTGTGCCGCACTTGCTTTCATTCAATACTATAACAGATAAACACGAGCATGAAAATAGAAGCAAAGGAAATATGGACGAGAAGAAATGAACTGAGGAATCGGAAAAGAAAGATAAGAGAAATAAATGAGGTAACTGGTCTAACAAACACGAGTATCATATAGAGCTGAAAATATCAGGCATTTGATGAAAACGTGAAGTTAAACACGCCTTAAACTACCACCAGACCAAGTCTAAGTTTAACAACGTTTTAAGGCTTGTTTAACGATGTTCGACTAAAATTTAAACAGCGTTTAAAGTTAACCATGCTTTGAGAATTTGCTTTTGTTTTTAGGAGGCGTTTAAAGTGCGATTTAACCAGTGATTAGCGTTAAACATCGTTTGAGAATACGGCCTACCTTGTTATCTTTCTGACCACGCCGCCCACTGTGTGACCACGCGTTGATGATTGCACAGTTTAGGTAATATTACAAGAGGAATTTGAAGCTGTAACTTTAAAAAATTAAAAATGTACAAGACATGTAAACACACTTCTCTGATCTGCGAGCACCGTAAGTTGTGGTACTGACACCATAACATTGGCACCTGGGACAAACATATTGATCATTATTATTTCCAATCTTCAACACTTATTGAATATTGACCGTGTGTTGACCTGACACCGACCCAGACATCTAAATGTGGGTGACTTGACCGACAACCCTCGTCACCCACTTTACTCCATCAAATTGAGATTTTGGTCTCAGAGAAAATGTTTTTCTCATCACCCCAGTGAAATTTAAGGCCCAGGAAAATATTTCCTTTTGATGTTATGAAGAAAACGCCTCTAAAAGCTTCTAAATGTGGTCAACACAAATTAACACACACTGTCCTATGGCCAATTTAGTACACACGTTTTTTGCTCCATATCCAAAATACGACCTGGACCGATAACTACTCAAAATGTTTACTCAGATGTTTTTGGTGAAATGCTTCCATGTGATGGATTAAACGTAATAAAAATTGGACCATGATCGTTTCACCCAACTTTTAGCCCGGAGCTACGACATTTGTACACATCTCGAGTAACAAAAGGTTTGAGTGATGAAATATGTCGACAGTCTGGCAGGGACCTCCGGACCCTGAAACGTGATCTTAAGTGCCGCAATTGGTGCCTTAAGGAGGGCCAAGACAAAGTTTGTAACAGGGGTCAATTTTGTTAAAAATTGATCCAAGCGTGTTAAAGTAACACCAACATATTTGTCTAACCATAGGATTCAGAAAAGGTATAGTTTGTACTATCTACAATGCAATAAGTTAAGAGCCATATATAGGCTACAACAAAACAAACACAAGCAAAAATCAATAAAAAGGGTCAATTTCAGTTGTACAGGGGTCAAATTTTAAAGTTGCTCCGATTTGGATAAAAAATGGTGCAAATTATTGGTGGAGTTCATAGGATTAAAATAAGGAATGTTTTGGCTGTCTCAAAGTGCATGCTTTTAATTAACAAAGGGGAGGGGACAAGGTTAAGCCCCATTGAATGCAATGGACGTTGAACTTCTGTGCCCCTACATCGGTAACTAAGCATTATAGACAGTCAAAACTATTCCTTATTTTAATCCTATGAACTTCATCAATAATTTGCACCGTTTTTTATCAAAATCGGAACATCTTTAACAATTTGAACCCTGTACAAGTGAAATTGACCCTTTTTGTTGATTTTTTGCTGTTTTACCCTATAACTCTGAATCTTTCGGCTGTTCTAGTATAAACTAGACCTTTTTCTGATCCTTGTGGTTAGACAATAACATGGTATAATTTTACCATGATTGGATAATTTAAAAAAAATTGACCCCTGTACAAACTTTGTCATGGCCCTTCTCCTTAAGGCACTATTTGCTGCACTTAAAGAATCACATTTCATGGGTCCCTGTCATTCTGTCAACATATTTAATCACTCAACCTTTTTGTACTTGAAATGTGTTACAAATGTCTGCTAGCTCCAGGTTATTTAATTTTATCCTTTAAACCCGTTGTCATCAACGTCAATCGAAATTGTGTTATAAGGGTCTGGGAGGTTATACTTCTTAATCGGTTTTATCGTTTGCCACAATCATCCTAAACCATATTCTATCAGTGACGATTAAGGATACCACCATCATCATGGCTGCGTTGTGTAATTCATGGCACAATTGTGTGCGCTTAACGGACGATAGTTTCGACCCCGCCTCCCCGCCCTTCATCATTCCTGTTAGTACCGCTTGAGCCCTCGGTGGTTCTCGTGTTGGTGTTTTACGTTCGGTTTCAATCATTCTCTCTTCATTATTATATATAATAAGAACTCTAAGAGATTAGTTAAGAAAATCTGTCTTGAATATAACTGCATCATTTCGGCAACGAAGACAGCTAGAATGAAGGCCGAGATGAAAGCATCTCTCAGACTGATAGTGTCAAACAACCAACTTCCCGTCTGACCCTTTCTCTATCGCCGCATCTGCATCCTCTACTTGTTAACTTTCTTATTTTGAAGCTACTAGATCTCGACTATAGTTCTCGTTCCCTGCTCAATGAAAACACCCGTCTTGTTATGGGAGGTGTTATTAGAACTAAGGTACAGTTGGCAAAACCTTGGATGATGGACTCACGCTATCATCGTGGCGTACTCTTTAACCCAGCAGTGATATTTGGTAAAACCACCTTCCTCAGAAATAAAGTGTCTTGTAGGGAATCTACTACGGCGTGTGAGGATTGTGAAGGCTCTTTGCAAGAAGGATCCATGTCTATCCAGTACTGGGAGAATTTCCTGCAACCTTCCAAGAGCCGTTTGACATTTGCACGCTTTGGCGGGGACCCAACGGCGACCAGGAGGGCAAATGATATCCAGGAACAGCGCATAATATGGCACTTACTCTGCGAAAGTGATATCTTTCCGCAAACCACCCTATAAGAGGGGTGGCAACGCTAGCTAAAAGTGGTCTGATTCCTGCACAACCATTCCAAGTGAGCAGCATCAAGTCCAAGCTGTCCTAAAGTACGTGTGAAATATGGCATAGTGCTGGCTAGCTCCACCATGAAAAGTAAAATGTTGATTAAAGTAAACGGAGCCATGTACCTCGTCCAACTGCACCAAGTTCTCTCCCTGCGTCTGATACCGTACGTTGTCGCGTTAAACTTCTTTGCCTGTTACCTGAGATTGCCTTTTGTTTCTTGAAGAAGAGTTTGCTTTCTGCTGGGTCATAATGGCTCTTCAAAAACAGAGTCTCTTCGGCCTAGAGGCTCACCATTTCGTCTATAAGCCGACTTGTACCTTGTAATATGCGACCGCCGCGCAAGAGTAGGGTTGCCCTCTTCGTCCCGCCTGTTGTATCCGCCATTTTTATACTCACAATGGCACAAATAATCTTACACGCCACTTTTGGTGATTAACTAATGGTCTCAGTGATACTACACTCATGTAATAAGCGTTTCGCGAACCATACATTACACGCAGAATTCAAGCGATTCCATAGCCTTCCAACCTTCCCATCCGCGGGCATTGTTAGGCTTTAATCAGCTTTTTCCGCGAGCTTTTGAATAGCCGTAGGCCTAAATTGCAACTTTTAACTCTTCGTTTCGGCGAGTTTTCGTCCCAAATTTCTCATGGTCTGACTATATACATTTCACTGAACGCCAGTGATAATACAAAATCAACCGACGACGTGCAGTTCTTGTCAAACACAAAACAGTGACCAATTCATTGTTATCCGATTGCATCATCAAACCCCGGGCATTAAACAGAACCTCGGGGAAAACCTCTCGCATATCAGGTTCACCGTACGTAAGAACATCTATATTGGGAATAAGGCTATAGTTTCAACCTCATCCAACAATTGAAATACTAGAATACAAATGAAAATATAGAAAATTTTTTAGTGTTGGGGCATTACTATAAGCACCTTGTGTCATGGCAACTTGTTACATGCAACGATCGCACTATGGCACCCTTTTGTAAACAAGATCCAAGAACAATTTTTTTGAACATCCTGTCCTCCGTACAACGGGTGCGTCCTTTTTCCCGATTTTGCAATTGAGGATTGATTGTTAAAGGTGCATTGCGAATTATTTTAGCGAAAATAATTTTAAAGTTCCACATCCAACTTTAATATTAAGATACGTAGTATTGAAAAGTAAAACAACCACAAAAACACACAAACGACAGTTTAAACGTCCAGTCATATGGCTCCACCGAAACATTTCCTTTTAATTTAATTGGGCGATCGAAAGAAATTAAACTTATTAATACAAAAATGAAACATTTATTTTATTTGTAAACTGCCTAGAAAACCATGTACAAGTATATATACAGAAGCTGGGTCGAACCGATGACTTCATCGTTGTAGGAATCCAGTACTCTACTATTCTGTACTTTATGTGTTTTTATAGATTTTGGGATTGAAAACCCAGTCATCAATATTGAAAAATAACAGAATATAATTCTAGATAATTTCCCTAACGCCAAGGTGAAGAGAGGTCTATGGCCGCCGGAATCAGGGGCGGATTTAGGGTGGGGCGCCGGAACTGAACGCCTGCCAGTCGGCCGCCTGGCCGGTCTCCCCCCCCTCTATTTTTGTGGCAGAGCACGAGCAAGGGCGGCCGGTCGCCGCATAGAGCGCCGGCGCACTTTAGATGTAATCAAAATTAAACAAGTAGGGCGCCCCTTTTAACCACACAGGGCCCCTGAATATATCTACGAATGACGGTACAGGGCGTCGGTGGCCCTGTAGATCTAGCTGAAAATTTTGCGCCCCTCTATTGAGAATTCATGAATCCGTCCCTGTTACATGTCCGCTAACAAGTCATGTACTTAGGTAGAGGACATCAAATGAGGTGTGTGGAAAGCGGACGTTATTATTATCACAATAAGGTATTTTTTAAAGACTGCCTATTTTGTATCTTCTATTAAGGCATGGTTTCCACATTTGAGCTTGTGTCAGCAGGGATGGGCGTTTTTTAAAATGTTTTATTTTCTATATTTAAGAAATGTCGAAATGTAGAAGCGTCGTTTGCTAGTCACTAAACACACTTTTTGGTAGCCAAATATGACCCCCGATGACCGTCAACTATACAACCCACCACATTTTGTCAAATTTTGACTCTATTACAGTCATGTGTAGTTATTTGAAACATGTTACATTGCATATTACTACACTTAGTAAAATGAACTACAACTTAGTACAAATTTAATTATTCAAAGTTTAGTCAAAATTTGATCTACAATGTGGTTGATGTATGTAAAATTTGACTATATACCTAAGTATGTATATTTTTTCCAATTAACTCATTGAACTCTTATTCTTCTTGCCACCCATAGGTGTCAATATTTTTTTTTTTAAAACGATCCAAATCCCCAGAGCCTTGTTCCAGGTGACTGATCCCCATTGCAAAGAAGTGCTATTTTGAAATGTGTTTACTTGGTGTTTTTTTCTTTGTGTTTCTGTTTTGGTTTTGTTGGTTTGGTTTTTACATTTGTTTCATTTTGAATCCCCTTGCCATTTCTTTTTCGCAATTTGTCGACAAACGATGAGGTTTTTGGAAAATTAAATGTTTTATAAATAGGTCTAAGAATGAATTTGCCAGTTACGCTCATAATACTAAAATCCTTTAACCCCCAAAAATATGATACACCTTTAAGAGGAATAATGGTGAACTCTTATTTCAGCTGGATGACCGCGTAATTTCGTTCCACTCTCCCAATTACACACAATCACTTGTATAAACACGACCTGAATTCCTCTCCCTGTTTGAAATTGTGTTTTTTTTTTTTTTCACATCATGAAATTGACGTCTACAGGGTGAACACTATTATACACGTCCTGTACTTGTATTTCAAGGGGTATATCATACTGCGCGTGACCTTGGCTTCAAAAATATTTGGAGTGGCCTACTGACTTCTTTAGCAAAATAATGTGAACCAATCTTTAAACCACAGTGTCCATCCGTGGCCTATAGGCCCTGGCCTATATAGGGCGTCTTTTAAGAAAGTATACAATTTAGCCATGATATATCATTGATTAAAGACACTATCATGATCCAACCGAAGAGTCAAAATATTTTGAAATTTGCAGGAATAGCTTAAAAAAGTGAAGGATAAGCCCATGGTATAATTATCACACTTTTCCAACCGAAAAATCTATCGAAATAAGAAAACGCACATTTAAAGATATGAATCTCCATTCATTCGTGTTGTAGTAAGTGTTCATACGGACAGTTATGACTAAAATGTCCGATTTTATCCTATTAGGTTGCTTTTTTAGTTGGTCCAAATCACTTTTATGGGTCTGTTAGGAAGACTTATAACCCTGTTATATACATGCAAAATCTGATTTTTGATGTGTTTTTTTTTTTCGATTTTCGATTTTAGCCTGGGAAATCAAAAACTGATAGTGCCTTAAGGCCTTACCGAATGATCGTTGAATATATTCATCCGACATGGCCGCAAGCCATTTCCCGTTTCTTGACCGACAACCCTAGCCAGAGCCCGGGGGTCAGAGGGGTGCTTTGAACCAATCCCATCATGCAATGTGAATCCCATACATTACTATAGCTAAACCCGTGATAAGTGCTTATAATGATAAAAGGTTTTACAAGAAGTTTAAGAACAAAACACAACATTTCATGATAAAATTCCCCCTTGAAAGGACAACAGATTATTTTTGAGTATACGAATATCTTTCTATCAATTTGCACTTGATCGGATGCAGAAATTTATGTTAATTGATTTTATTACATAAAGAACGGCATATTCGGCTATTCACTTCAGGTATTATCTAATACATTGGGAAGCATTCCAAAGTTGAAAAAAACGGAAAAATGGAGGCTCTTTCTTTCTGTGAAATGTCCTCCACGTCTCCTTTAAGTACTATCGCTTTGTTGTGGGCTAAAAAAGATGTAAAAGTCAGGATTTTTATGGTGTTAGAATCGGATTTTGTGAGGATCACGTGACCATCTTGAGTGGAAATTTCGCCAAACTAGTGCATGTGTGGGATGCGATCAATACCCCTCTGACACTATAGATGCCTAGGCCTCAATAACCCTGAACTTATTAAATCTTACCCTAAACTCAGACGATGGTTGGAATTTTACATTTTAATACTGTTTTAACACTTCAAACAAGTCTGATGGTTCGCTTTTAATTACCCTCAAAGCGCCATCCGTTGGCTACAGGGCAAGTGTAAACAAATTTTTACGTATTACCTGAGGTGTTGGTAGTTGTTTTGGGGCAAATAAAATAGCAATATACGAAAGTAAATAGAATCTAAAGGAATCGATCATACAGTTATTATTTATGAACGTAATTCCTCAACGACAGTAATAAAGGCTAACACTAGATAAATTCTGTCAGGTGGAAATCGCCATTGCCAATAGAGATTATGCAAGTAGAAAAGTATGACGTTTTAAAACATTTGGGATTTCTTACCGCCACCACCTGCCCTAACCTCTTCTTGGCGAATCCCACTGTGGCTATCGACAGGGCGCACAACACTCAAATCACGGGAGACGTTTCATATAAAGCCAGATCGCCCCCTAAACCCTAACCAGGTCATTACCGTTAAGTCTTTGAATAAGACTACTCTGGTGTTTACGACCACTTACGACTCCGTTGTTGTTGCCAGATTTTTAAATTTACTGTGCTGCTAAGTTGACATGTGTGCCCGTGCCCCCCCCCCAAACAGCAAGAATTTAACAGTAGTTTCAATGAAAACCACAGACACAATCTGGTCATAAATTATTTGCAGAACCTTTCTTGATCTAAATCGGTCACAAATATGCGTATCATTAGCAAGCATGCTTATTAAGAATAGTTGGTGTTATCATTGAAACAAAAGATACCGCAAAAACGAAATTCCCTCCTTAAAAAAGTAATGGGGGCTTTTGCCCTTCAGTTTTTCTTCTGCCCGGCAAAGATAATCCTGATTGACCAAACCCTCATCGTGGTACCAGCTTTTCTTATTGTGTTATACAGCCCATCCATTGTTTACCTTCTCAGCTGTTACTGATACTGGCTTGTTGTGTTCAAGAGTCTCATATTCCTGCATGGCCATGGTCAGTGATTATACATCCCTACTTGCAACCACAAGTGATAGTGACATTCCCCGCTTGCACTAAATGACACTAGTCCTACCTAACCATAAAGTAGCTATGTAACCGTTTTTTTTCTGA